>CM032629.1:2999461-3082551 GCA_019097785.1 Fraxinus excelsior | reverse complement strand
TTTCACTAATAAGAGTCTGTTTGATTGCAAATGTGAAAAATTGGTGGAAATAAATTTTTTTACATGGAATTGAATTGTCTAGAAATTATTTTACTGGGAATTGTAATTAATTGTGTTTGATTTATATAATTTTCATCTGGAAAATGTTGAAAGTTTAGTGTCCGTTTGACTTCGTTTTTTTAGGGAAATTGTCAATTAAAGTGATATTTTTTTCTATTATTGGGTCTAGAATTTGTTCTAATTGCCAAAAAAAAAAATTGAAAAAAAAATTTAACATACCGAATGACATTCGTTTGACTTTGTTTTGCATGAAAATTGCCAATAAAAGCGAATTTTTTTTACCACTATGTCCAGAATTTTTTTCAATTGTAAAAAAAAAAAAAGGAAAAAAATGGTGAATCAAACAGACCCTAAGTACTTAAACATAGGCTCGGGTGCGGTTTGGTTTAGGTTGGTTTCGACTCCAACTCGAAACCAAATCCAAATTAGTCGGTTTGAATGAATTTTAACACTAACCCACTCTAGCTCTTTAACTGAACTGTTGGTTCGGTTCGGTTTGGATTTTTGTCCAAATTGATGGGAAGAGTTCAAAAATTAGGTATTAACTTTTACAATTGCAAAAAATTAGGTATTGAGTTTTAAAAATTAAAAATCAGGTATTTAGTTAATTAATTAAATATATTTTATTAATTAAATATATTAAAATCAAAATTATACAATTCATGATCACACATGCATACTTACGAGTCACAATTTATTTACTGGTAACATATTATCAAATTAATTGGTCATATATTATTTCGAGCTCACAAATAAAAAAAATTATATGTTATAGTTTATTTTATTGATCACAGATCAAAAAATTATAGGTCACAATTTATCTATCGGTGACAATTTCAAATTTGTTGGTCACAAATTATCAAATTTAAGGTCACATTTTAATAGTTAGTCACAGTAAGCCAAATAGTTGGTCATGTGTACTAAACACCCCACCCTAGATCCCGATCCACCACGAACATTTGGTCAAAGGTCAACCAAACCCCCCACAACACCACTGCAACAAAAATATCACAACCACTACTTCCATCACCACTACCAGTACCACCGCTACCATTTTTGCAACACCACCATCGCTACATTGCACCGCACCAATAACACCACCACAGACCACACAACAACTCACCAAAGCCAAAATCCACCACCAACACCGCCAAATCCATCGGCACTACCGCCAATGATAAAAACACTCCAAAAACAAACAAAATTTGACTGTCTTAGCCAACACCACTACCACATGAACTGTCGCCTCTAGTGCCACCAACACAGTCAATACCTCATCACAATCGTTATTAACACCACCAACATGGAAACAACAACCACCCATCCAACAAAAAAAAATCATCACACCCGCGATCTACGTCACTACAGTCGCAATCTATAGAGTCTTTGGCACGATTTGCAATCAGGGAAACTCATCACCACTGTGATGTGCGCTGCTGCACTACGATCTACGCCGCAGCCTAGTCGGTCGACGCAACTCCTTTGTCGGTCGTCGGCATTCGAAGAGAGAGAATGGAGAGAAGAAGAGAGAGAAGGAAGAGTGAGAAATAATTAGGGTTTGGGTGGATGAAGTTAATTTAATTTTAAGATATTAAAAAGTTTAAATTGATGCCTGATTTTTGAAAAAAAAAATTTCAAATCTGATTTTTGAAATGTGATCTTGAAACACGTGGATTTGTGTAATTTCCTCTTGAATTTTTTTTTAAAAAAAAATCAGGATTTTGAGCCCACTTAGATTACAATAACTAAAATAATTTAATAACTTTATATTACAAGAACTATTGACTAACGAATAAAATCAGGTTAATAGAGACGAATCGATAGAAAACATAAGAATTTTATTGCTTTTCTATGCATTATATAACATGATTGCTTGTGTAGGGAAAAAAAGACTTTTAAGTATAACATAACGAGCTTATGAATGGATTTACAGTACTGTTACTTACTGGCAACATCATAGACATAAGGAAATTGAGATATAGTTATAAGATTAGGGCATATCTTTTGATTTTTATTTTTCTTAAAAAATAATAAAATGGTAAACGTGTAAGTGGGTTGGGTTGGTTCAATTAACCAGCGATTTGAGGCTTCAAACCATAGCTGAATCGATCCACCATGATTTGTTAAAAAAAAACCTGAACCAAACCAATTACATTTGTTAAATCGACCTGACCTGATTTGATTGGTTTAGTCGGTTTACCGATTTTTTTTTTTTTTTTTATTTAGGCCTACTTATACAAACTCAAAAATAATTACTTTATGGCTTTTTATGAGTTTTAAGGATTATATTTCATTGAGTGGGAAACATTGGTACTTGCACTTCAAATAAGCTTTCATGCTTCTTTTTAATGATATTGTGCATTTAGTTTTTTTTTAATTTGATTTGACTTGGAATGCTAACCCTTGACATGTAAGTGTCACCAAGTTAACATGTTTGATCAGTGACAAATGAACAACACAAGTTCAAGTCTAAGTCTCGATACTGATTAAAATATAGATTTTAATCTAAAATGAAGTCAACAATTAATTTTAATCATATATTTTATAGGCTTGCAACTTTTCAACCACATATTTTATCAATTTTTATCAAAATCTATTAAATATCTGATTTTAATTCTCACCAAACATTGGCTAAATGTAACACTCCAAAAATCTTTACTTATTTTAAAAACAAAGTATATCAATATTGGGCAGAGGAAAATGTAAGTTCGTATAAGTTAAGCTTATTTTATTTCAATTCAAAGACTCGTATTTAACGGATATTATTTTTATTACTTAATAATATACTTTTAAGATAATTAGGAACAAAAAATAATATTATATTATAATCCATGCTAGAGGTGTCAAGATGGACGGGCCAGCCAGACCCGCAAAAATCGGCCCGGATCGACTCGGGACCGCGGGCCGACCCGTAACCCGAGCGGGCGGTTCACGAGCCAAAGAGGTGTGACCCGCGGGTTTCGCGGGTTTAGGTTTTACGGGCCGCGGTTAACCCGCTGGCCCTTGAAAAAAAAATAGGTGCCAACCTAGTTGAGATGTACTTAAACTATAAATTATAGTAACAGTAGGTGTTAAACTAGTTGTGATGTACTTATGCTATACATATTTGATAATAGTAATTAGACATGCATTTAGTTGTTATTTGTTTAAGTTAAATTTAACTTTGCAAAGTTATAAATAATTCATATAACATTAAATTTGAATTCTATGTAAATTTTTTTTGATATAATTATGAATTTATCATTTTGTTCAATTCTTAGTTTATATTTAACAAAAATCTATATTTTTTTTGCTATAAATATGAAAAAATCTATATTTTTATAATTTTATTTATACAATCATACGGGCCAAACCAGAACGAACCGCGACCCGTGACCCGCATGGGATCGACCCGGATGGGTCAGCGGGTGGGCCTGAGTTGTAGTCCAAAATTGTGAGTCGACCCGTAACCAGTCTGGAACCCGCAGCGAGCGGGCTTTTTTTCACGCGGGCCGTTACCGGGCTCACATGTTGGCGGGCCGACCATGCCCGGACCACCCGGATTGACACCTCTAATCCATGCTAATATTTAAATTTTGAAAGATAATTGATATATTTTAATTGCTGATTTCCTTTTAACCACTTAAATGAGTAATTTCCACTTCATGGAAAAATTCATAAATTCTACTTTAAGTTTACCCTATTCAAAAATAACAAAACATCTTTCACATTTCAAAAATCAGATTTTTGACACACACACACACACACACACACACATATAATTAACCAACCCACCTCCACCACCCCCGCCGTTCCGACGATCGTCCGACAACTACTCCGATTTCGACAACCGTTCAGGCGACTACTCCAGCGACTACTCCGATTCCGGCCACCTTTTCGACGACTGCTCCGATTCTAGTGAATATTCCGATGACCGTTCCGTCGTCAATTTATTCCGACGACTGCTCCGATTCCGACAATTGTTCCAACTCTGGCGAATATTTCGGCAACAACTCAGGTCACAGCCCAGGTCACAAGTCACAGCTCATGTCACAAGTCACAACGCATGTTTTTTTTGTTTATAATGATTGATAACATAATAATGCTCATGTCTCATATTTTTGTTAATAGTCACGGGTTATTTTCAAATGGTCACAACACAAGTCACAGAATATATTGCACATGGCTCACAATTTTGTTCATAGTCCCATGTTATTTTCAAATGGCCACAACACAGATCACAGAATATTTTTGCACATGGCTCATGTTCTTGTTGATAGTCACAGGTTTATTTCAAATGGTCACAGCACATGTCAAAGAATATATTTTATGGTCACAGTTCAAAAAATTTATAAGTCGCAATTTTTTTATCGATCACAGATCAAAAAATTTGTAGGTCACGAATTATTTCGAGGTCACAAATTATTTTATTGGTCATGGATCAAAAAAATATATCACAGGTCACATGTTTTCAAATTTGTTAGTCACGTGTTCGTTTTTAGTTACAAATTATCAATTTTAAAGTCACAGTTCAATAATTAGGTTACAGACACCAAAAAGAATTGCCACTGCCGTTGACCCCGCCACAACACCGCCCGTCAGATCCACCATCGCCGCCGCCACCTCACCATCACCGCCAGTAGCTCCATCGTCACCACCACGGCCACCAGCATGACAACCTCCACAACCCACGCAAACATCACCACCGCACACAACACACCGTACCCACAGCACCACCACGCCACACCACCGCCATCACCACAGCCACAATCACCTACACCAACTCACTGTGACCTCCAGTAACCATCGCCACTACAAAATCGCCCCATGCCACCCCCAAATTCAATAAAACCCACCCAAACCGTCGATCCGCCACCATCACCACCACTATCAATCCAACTTGCGTGTTGCCTTTAGAAGACAACCTATCGCCACCAGCAGACTCAACAATTAAAAAAAAAAGGAAGAATGTCTTTCCTCCTGGTCCAAGTGGCGCCGCCACCTTCCTCGTCTAGTTGCTGCCCTCCGCCACATGCGCGATGGCAAGGTGCTGCTGCTACATGGAGATCTCCTTCCATTTCGAGACCTCCATTGTACAATTCGTCGAAAAATAGCCCCCTCCGATACTTACAAAATATGGAAGTGCGATGACAATGTGGTGTTGCTACTATGCTGCTGCAATATGGAGATCACGCGCTACGCTACTGCAAATTAGGGCAGCATCGCGATTGGGAAGGGGAGGAAAAGGGAGGTCCGGCGATTGGGCTGCTGCAGCGAGAGAGTCGTCGGCGGTGGTTTCAATCGGGCTTGAGAGAGACGAGGATGAGATAGATGGGGTGAGTTAGGGTTTGATAATTAATTTTAGGGGTGGGTAGGTGTATATAAATTAATTTTTATAATATTATTATTAATATTTAATTAAATATAAAAAATCTGTATCTATTTCTAAATGTCTGATTTTTGGAAACTAAAAGATGAAATCTGATTTTAGAATTTAGATCTCCAAAAGTAGGAAAATGAATAATTTCCACTTCAACTTTATACTTGATACACACGTGACTTTGAATCCATTTTACAACGCGCATCTACGGATTTAATCTATTAGCATCATGCTTTGCTTATGCTAAACATCGTGTTTAGTTGACAATGAAGATAATATGGAAATCAATTAACATATTCCAATAATGAAATCAATTTTAAATCAAAATTACCCAGCAAGTAAATCAAAATATGGAAAAATATGGATACGTCTCTCTCTCTCTCTCTCTCTCGTTAGATATACGCAAAGTTCATGGTTCTGGTTCCGTTTGGATTGAAGAAAACTGCATAACCATTTTTTGTTTGTTGTGTGATTAGTGTTACGCCTCGCCTCCGAGGCTCAAAATAAAAGTTTCACTACGTAGGCAGAAAGTCAAATAAAGACCTATGAGGTCAAAATATGAAGAAAACAAACAAAACCAAAGTCTTTGCAGTGCAATGGCGAAGTCTATGTTGAGACACTACCTCAAGGACGAAGCACGCTCCACTTAGATAACCCAACTCAAAGACCTCTCCGAGGCCCTCAAACTCGTCCGAAACTCATAAAGTCGACGTTGTCTCTAATCTCTTGTAATAGGTTCGAAGATTTTTTTAGAAATTGATGCTACCAAAAACCGTACCCGGGTAGACCCAACCCGAAGTTGAGAGCTCCACGTGATCCAATTTTCAATACCTGAAACAAAAGGCGTCGAGGTGTGTTCTCGTCGCCTTTCTGATGCTTAAGTCAGACAAGTGCTCAAGAGAAACTTATAATGGATTTTTTATGATAAAACGTACATGAATGATGAGACAGGGTTGTATATTTATAGAAAGGTGATGGTGGAGTCTTAGAAGGATTGTTCTTTCCATAGTCAATTTGAGTTCTAATAGGATTGTACAAGCAAAGGGATGAGTTTGTGTTGAATTAGAAGTTTGTATTGGATAGGGGTAGTGTTGGCAGGAGGCGTTTATGAAAGTTGAGGGGCTTAGTGGATAGAGGTTAGTGGACCAGCTCATACCCCGAACCCCGACCTCTGTGACCAAGCACATTGGGCCAATTGGTGGGGGCCCAAGGTCGGGCCCATTAGCTCGAGGTCAGGTATTAGGGTCATCACAAGTAATTGATGTAACACTTGTAATAAAGTTTGTTAATATATCATCCTATTGTATAGAGCGAGTGACCCCTTATCAATGTATTAATTGCAAGAATAGACAGTGATGTCCACGTGGTTCTAATCCAACGGTCACCACATCGGCCAAGTCAATATAAATAAGTTATCTTTGTAACTGAAAGGGGGTGGTTGTTTTGGAATTTTAACAATCATACATTCGAAATATACACTTGAACTCTCAAGAAGTTCATACAAACACTTGGTTGAATATTTTTTTTATCTTCTTTACAAGTTTATTGAACACAAATCTCAATATACAATATAGCAACTTCTATGCACATTTTATCTATCCTTCCAAATATTCCCGTTTGTCATCATATAGATTAGTTTGGCTTCCGACCGGTGATCGTTGTTAGCGCGATTGCCTTTGTTTCACCCGTCGAAGCCTGAACATTTCTGTCTCTCGCCACAAAGTACCTCCCGCATCCATTTCCTCTTTTCTACTGTCATTACTCTGGTAGGAATGCGCCGGAATCGTACTTGACTTGGTGTGAGTGGACCGTCATGTGTTGGCGCATTTTCTGGGGTCAACAATTAGTAATTCAGAAATCAATTCAGCCTTCATCTTTGGTTAACATTTGATTACTTAACATAAGGTAGCATCTTTGGTTCTGGATACAGGGTAATACCTACAGCATGGAGAAATTATAGTCTCTTTTGGAAGATGGCTCGAGGCTTTGAAACTCCTAGATGGACAATTTCTCATCAGCAATCATTCTGATAGTTGCAAAGGTGTTCTGACCAGTCTTTATAGTCATTTCTCACAATGAGGGCTTTGAGAAATGTGCTGATGTAATTTCTACAAATTGAATACTTATGTTAAGATCGTGGGTTTGCGAAAGGAGCTATACTCTCATTTTAGAAATTTACAGCTGAGATTTACTCTGTTTTGAGGTTTAAAGCAAGCAAAGTTACTTTCTCAATGATCATATTCAATTCAATACAAATTATTATAGCATTCAGTAACAACATGAAGAAATTCTTGAAATGGTGAAAAATGGTGTTGTAACTAAATATCATCTCTTGAAATACATTTTCAAAGAACCAGCAGAAACAAAGTGCTTCAAAAAATTAACATGAAATTCCTCTTCAAAATTCTGTCGTTGAACACCGAAAGTTGATGGAGATTTGATGCTGTACAGCTTCTTGAACTAGTTGGTGTGCTCGATGACATGAACCTGGTAAACATCAGTAGCCATGGACACGCCAAAAAGGGAAGTAAAACCTGATAACAAAAATACAGAATCTTGAATTCCACATTTCTTCAATTCCTAGTAAGTCAAATATATCCCAAACAATTCATATACCTTAATTGGTGCAACTAATAATCGAAGACAAAGATAATAGAATTTAATATAATAAGGTGGTTTTACAAGCTGACCAAGCTTCATTTACAGCTACCACAACTGTGAGTCGATTATTTTCCAAGAATACACAGTAGATTGAAAACTTCAAATTGTGTGATTAAGAACGAATCACCTCTTCTAATAACAACATGCTATATGGAAATAAAAAACAGAAAGAAAATGACATAGAATTGAAATATCTAATGTTAAGGACCACTTTCATCTCCCTTAAATTCAACGATCTCTGTAGGGACTTTGAATGACACTAAAATTATTGCTCTTGATTTCAACATTTAGACGAACAACTGGAGTGCGGTGATGCCCGAGTCTATCAAAAGTATTCCAAAAACCTCAGTATTACAGATCAATGCCGTAACTTGGAAATCTCCAAAGCGTGAGATTAAAAACAACCTATCTTGCAATAAAATTACTGAACCATAAAATTGATAACATCAGTAACAATAAAATTGATTTTTGGACCACTAGTCGCATAAGAAACAAGAAATCAAAATGTTTACAGTGACAGTTAAAAATGTTATTTTCCTCAACCAAAATCTCGTGTGATCGACGGAACAGGAACCATTAGTTTCTCTTATATTCGGCAAGACGAGATGAAGGCTGAATTCATTTCTGAATCACTTGTTGACCTCGAAAAATGAATTAAACAGATGTTAGGCCCACTTGTGCATGTGTAAGCTAAATCCAGCACGTTAATGCCGATCGATGGTCAGGATGGCTCCAAAGTTTGAACGTGGGAGGAGCTCAACGACACGAGACGTAACCATTCGGGTTTCCGGCGAAATAAACAGAACAAGATTGTATAAGAATAACCAATCTTCTAGAACAAGATTTGTAATTGTAGTAAATATACAAGAATGAGAAAATAATATTACTCCAAGTATTTAGAATTGCATTAGCCTTTACACATTACATGGATGTGATATTTATTGTCGTACAAATGAAATGGTGATCTTAGGATCAAATTACCCGTGGCCTCATCTCCTTGGCCGACCTGTCAATTCATAGCCATCACATTGACGTCCCTAGCTTTTCAAAACATTTAATGTTCTTACATTAACAAGACATGACACAAATACATTTTTTACAAAGGTCACATCAATCATTCGAATAAGATCTTCATCATGAGTTCAATCTTTGCACGTGGACTGTCACTAGCCGAGGAGCATCGGAGTTACTTGGGCCTCGGATCCAGGAAGGTGCCTCGGATAACATTAGAGCCTCGAATAAGGGGCCTCGAACAGGATATGGCCTCGATTGACATGTCGAAGGACAGCAAAATGCGTCCTGGTTCAATTGGCTGGTCCCACTATCCAGATATGGTGCCACATGGCGCTCTTATTTATGAGTCATAACATCACTAATCACACAACAAACAAAAAATGGTGATGCAATTTTCTTTAATCCAAACGGAACAAGAACCATGAACTTTGCGTTTATCCGGCAAGAGAGGTAGGAGAGCGAGAGAGAACAACGTGAACAGAGAAGGAAACATGAGGAGTGGAGTTGTGAATTGGAAAGAAATATATACGTATCCATATTTTTTATATTTTGATTTTTTTTTTTTGTTGGTGAAGGAGGGCGGCACCTCCGAGAATTTATTGATATGCCCTCACTTGTGGCGGAGGAATACCGTGGTTACATGGAAAAAACGAATCGCAATAGAAAGGAAGTACTACTTCCCTTACAATTAAATTAATCGACGGAACAAGAAAACAGTAAATAAGGAAGTACTACTTCCTTTACAATAAGAACTAATGTAAAAAGAAAAATTGTAGTAACAAACCATCAACCAATAAAATGGCAAATAACCTAATCGTTGATCAAGATAGACAAACAAAGCACCGCCTATCTCTTCTTGCGAAGGTACAACACACCCATTCTATCTAAGCGAATCAACCCTCGACAAATAACTGGCAGTTCCAAGCAAGATAAGAAACGTTTTGTATTACCTTTCGCACCAAACTTCGCCAGCTCATCCGCAACCTGGTTAGCTTCTCTATACTGATGAATAACGTGGAAATCAAACTTCGTTAAAAGCTCAATAAGAATTTCCCAAAAATCCCACAAATACCAAAGAGTACATTTCCTTGCCAAAACCCAAGACACCACTAGTAAAGAATCACATTCAATATCCACCTGATATAAACCCAAGTCCTGGCACAAGGACAATCCATCGATAAGCGCCCTCAACTCTGCTTCATTATTAGAACCATGTCCAAAGAAAGAAGAAAAACCTGCAACCAACTTGCCCATATCATCCCTAACAACTCCACCACCACCAATCCTACCCGGGTTGCCAAGACAACTCCCATCCACATTAAGTTTAACTCTACCAACCGCAGGTTTTTCCCATTTAACAACCCGAAAAAGTCTCTCATGAGGCACCACGGGAGTAATATCAAGGTTTTTAAGAATTAATTCTTCAGACTGCGAAAGAGCTCGTACCTTTTTCAGATTGGACGACACAAGTTGTAGCCAGAATTTTATTGAGCGGAAAATTTCCTCCACAGTTTCATGAACTCCCTCCATGCGAGCTTTACAGCGTCTCATCCATAGTCTCCACGTCAGAATAATTGGAAGTAGCCCATGTAAACATCCAACCTGTGATTGTCTTGATGCTCTAGCCCACCATAAATTAATTCTATCATACCAGTTTTGTTTAGATCTCCATCGTATGCCCAAAGCCCCTGAGAGTTTTCTCCAAACTTCATTAGCAACATCGCCCGTACTCAGAACATGGCTAATAGTTTCTTCCATTCCCATCAGGCAACAATCACAACGGGAGGCTAAGGCTACACCCATTTGACGAACTCGATTATCAACACTTAAAGCTCCAGATAAAGCCTTCCACATGAACACTGACATTCTTTTTGGTATTGCAGAATGCCACACCCATTTCGCCCAGGAGATTTGAGGAGAACGAACTCTGATCATATCCCATGCACTTCCGGAAGAGAAATTACCTTGACTACTTGGTTTCCAAATAAGAACATCATCCCCATCTCTACATTTACTCACTTTCGCCATAATATTAGTAGCTTTATCCTCCCCTACAAGTTGCAGTAGCTTATCCACATTCCAACCACTATCCAAGCAGACATCTTTGATTTTTAGATCTGGTTGAGCAATATGTGATACATGCCTGGACAGGGGGCCATCCTCTAACCAGTGAGTAAACCAGAACGAGATAGAACCCTCCCTGATTCGCCATTGACTATTGTTGATCACATCAGGAATGCATCCCACTATAGAGCACCAAAATCTAGAGCCAGTGCAATGAATAGTCGAGATATCAACCAAACCATGCTTAGCATATTTTGCCCGAAAAAATTTAGCCCATAAACAATCTGATGATAGTAATTTCCATGCAAACTTCATGTGTAGGGAGCGTTGGACATCTTCAAATTTTCTAACCCCAATTCCACCCTCAACCACAGGTCTGCAGAGTTTCTCCCAAGCACACCATTTTTTCTTGGTCCTTCCATTGACCTCACCCCAGAAGAATGATGAGAGGATGGAGTTAAGTCTTTTGAAAATAGATTTTGGTACATTCAACACTGATAGCAAATGGGTAGCCATACACGTAAGGACATGACGAAGTAAAACCAACCTGCCGCCTTGCGACAACAATTGCAACTTCCAACCTGCAATTTTCTTCCTAATTTTCTCCACCAAAGGCTCAAGGTGGCGAGCCGTCAAGCGACCCTGTACCACCGGAACTCCCAGGTAATTAACAGGAAACTGACCCTCCTTAAAGCTAGTCTCTCTAAGCACCTCTCCTTTTTGAGCCACTGAGCAACTTTTGGAGAAGAATATAGCAGACTTCTCCTTGCTGATCTTCTGACCAGACCAACGCCCATATAGAAGTAAGACATTCCTGAGTTCTTTGATGGACCTTTTACCTCCATTAGCAAAAATCACAAGATCATCAGCATACATCAAATGAGTTATTGCAGATGCGCCTCTAGGATGTGAGAAATAACCAATCCTTCCCTCTTCAAAGCTTCTGTTCAACAACCTAGTCAGCACCTCTTCCATGGTAATGAACAAGTAAGGGGACAAAGGATCTCCTGGACGAAGGCCACGCGATGATTTAAAGAAACCTTTCATAGTTCCATTCATCATAACTGAAAACCATGGTGTGGATATACATTGATCAATTAATTTGCAAAACCTCGCGGGAAACCCGAAGGATGATAGAACATGAAGTAAGAACCTCCACTCCACTCTATCATATGCTTTGGCCATATCTACTTTAACCATCACATTCCCACCTCGAACTTTTTTATTTAGAGAATTGACCAATTCTTGAGTGAGTGTAATGTTCTCAAAAATACTCCGACCTGAGATGAACGCCCCCTGTTCTTGAGAGATAATCCTAGGGAGGATAGAACTCATTCTTTGCACCAAGATCTTCGAGAATATTTTATATACCACAGAACAAAGACTAATAGGCTGAAACTTATCAAAGCCATTAGGATTCTCAACCTTTGGGATCAACACAATATATGATGATGTATAAAATCGAGGTAGCATTCCCCCTCCAAAGAAATCCTTCGCTGCATCTACTAAATCCTCTTTAATAATATCCCAACACTTGATAAAGAAAGCTGACCCATATCCATCAGGCCCTGGGGCGCTATCCATCGGTATCAAAAGAGTTGCAGCCCGAACCTCATCTTCCGTCGGCAAGGCACATAGAATCTCTCCCTCCTCGTGAGTAACTTCAGACTCAATGATCGATGATAAATCTGGCAAACCTTCGCTCTCCTCGCTAGTAAGAAAATTCTCAAGATATTTCACAGCTTCCCAATGTATTTGTTGCGGATTAGACAAAATGGTGCCGTCTGTAAGCTTCATCTGATTCAGCTTGGATGTTCTACGTCTCTGCGATACTACAGCGTGATAAAACTTAGAATTTTTATCACCATCAGTCAACCATTTCTTTTTAGCTAGTTGAGCTAATCTAATTTCTTCCCTTTTTTGCCACTCCTCCAGTTCAATCTTAGTATTCAAATATTCTTGTTCTACATCCTCTGAACATTGTAGCCTACTATCAAGAGCCTCTACGCGTTCTTCCAGCTCCAAAATAACATTATCTACTCTCTTAAAAACTTGTTTATTCCAAACCTTCAAAGCCTCTTTAGTAACCTTCAGTTTAGCCGCTAATTTTTCTAGACCACCCAACACCAAGCCACTATCACGGGACTTCCAAGCAGCCTCCACACATGGCAAAAATAACTCATGCTCACACCACATACGTTGGAATCGAAATGGAGATGGCCCATAAGAAACATGCTTAGTAGATCAAAGCCTATTGGCGTATCAAAACACGGTGCTTAGCATAATGTTCCCACTTATTTTTAATCACTTCACATCTTTTCATCACTCACGTATCTTTTTCCTATTTTAAATATCTCTTTGTTGTCTTCAATGTAATTATATATCTTCATTTTATTCTTTTCACATCAACCAGGAAAATAATAATTGAAAATACCCTCATAGTTTTCCGTCTTTTAGGAAAAAAGCATATCTTTTTTATAAAGTTTTGGGACAGTTTCAAGATGTACATAATTTGAATTTTTGTGGGCATCAAAACAAGATTTTTCAAAAGTTTAAGGTAGGATAACGACGTGCAAGTGGTTTTGTCTAATTTAATTTTCTTATTTCATATTGATAAATGTTATGCTAACGAATGATATAATATGATAATGATCATCTGATTCCAAAGATATGATATGTTATGAGTTCTTGCTGATTTCTAAAAATATGATATGACGATATGACTATTTTGACATATGAATTGATATTTTTATCTAGGATTGCACAACACTCGTGTCTTACTAAATATTTTCATTATTTTTCATACTTCTCATAAGTTATAACGAGTTGTTGGTTGGCGGGCAACGATGTGTTGTCGTTGTGCCTAAATTCATTGAACTTAATAAAGTAAATCCGGTGTAACGTGACTAAAGATTCTATTTCCTGCATTTTCTTTTGTTTTATTATTATATATTGACTTTTTATCTACAAATTTGAAAATATGATTTATTTGGTTATGAACTACTGTATGTGCCATTTGACGCCTCTGGTTTGATTGGGATTTAATATCGGGCCAAACAGCTTTTTTCACCCATCACAGAATTGGTGTCCATGTAGTTGATGAAAATGAATCGTACAACTTGTTTCACTGCTTGGACAAACATTTGAGCAAAAGGGATTTGAAGAAATAAACTAATGAATAAGGTCCACATCTTTATCCTTAGGCTCAATTACATATTAGTAAATGTGCATAATCTCATTATTTTGCTACTCTGTATATTGTTTAAATTGCTCCGGACAAGATTCAATGCTTCAGGCACGTGGAATAGTTCAAAAAATATTAGGCAAAGTCAAGTGTCCGTATATCATTTCCTGTCTTAAGGATATAAATAGTAAAAATAGTCGGCATATTTGGTACATAATATTAGTCTCGACTTTTTAACTATTTTTTTTAAATATAGTTAAACAATATCATATTTTTGCATAATGCACTGACTGTGGTGAAATATCATTTGAAATCAAAATATATTACACCGAATTTTAATAAATAACTAAAATTACGGTATACTAAGCATGCACTCAAATTACTATGCATCTATTCTGGAAAGATTATTAGTAACTTTTTAAGACGAATAATGGTGGAGATCACGAAATATGTGGATACAAACTGGGGTAGAAATTAAAGTTTAACTTTGAATGGACAGTAAAAATAACTTTTAAATTTTCTAATAATATTTTCCGAACAGAGACTAAAATATTATGCCCTTTCTATCTCATAAAAAGGGGGTAAAAAATGACCAAAGAAAATAATTTTTTTTCAACCAGTGACTTACCAGTTGTGTAAAAGAGGTTCCCCAGATTTCACTCTCAGGCTCAGCTTCTCATCATTCCTTATTCCCTTATCCCAACACAAATTGACCAACCCCACAATTTCATATGTTTGTCTACTTTTTATAGAAGGTAGAACATAAAAATAAAATTAAAAAAATAGCAAAGGAAAAAGAAAAAACAATAAAAACATTAGTAGCAATAATGGAGGTCATTAAGCATAAATTCGTTTCATTCATTTTTTTCACCATGATTTTTACACCAGAAGCAATTAATACAGATTTTGACAAGGTTTGGCAGAAGCGAGCAGATAAAGCCAAGGAGGCCGCTCGCCAGGCTTATCAACCAAATTCTAGAGAAGTCATGGATAATCTCAATAGGCATGTTCACAAGTAAGTTATATATACGTGGCAATGAATTGAACAGAGTGTCGATTGATGGATTTTTCAAGTTTCCATCGTGAATTTATTGGGAATAAGGCTTTATTCGACATCTATTGTTTATATAGAACAATTTTTTTGTTCAATGCAGGTCAATAGATGGCAGCAACAGCACAAGAAGAAGGAATTTACAAAAGAATAATGGTCCATGCATGGCTACAAACCCTATTGATCAATGCTGGAGGTGTGACAAAAACTGGGCACGAAATCGAATGAAACTAGCCGATTGCGCGCTAGGGTTTGGTCGACATGCCACCGGAGGCAAGGGTGGAAAGATTTACGTTGTAACGGATTCATCAGACAACGACGAAGTTAACCCTAAGCCGGGAACTTTGCGCCACGCCGTGATCCAACCAGAGCCACTTTGGATCATATTTGCACATGATATGGTTATTAGGCTAAGTGAAGAGCTTATTATGACTAGCAACAAAACAATTGATGGGCGTGGAGCACGAGTGCATATTGCCAATGGTGCTGGTTTTACCCTACAATTCATAAGTAATGTGATCATTCATAGCCTTCGAATTCATGACATTAAAGCCGGTAGCGGTGGCCTAATTAGAGATTCCATAGATCACTATGGCTACCGGTCGAGAAGCGATGGCGATGGCATTTCAATTTTTGGGGGCACGAATATTTGGATTGATCATATTTCCATGTCAAATTGTCAAGATGGACTTATTGATGCCATTCAAGCTTCTACGGCCATTACCATATCCAATTGCCATTTCACCCACCATAATGAGGTAATCTCAATTGTTGTTCTATCTAATTATGGAATTTCTTCCCTGTCTTGCCTTTTTTTTTTTTAACTTAATCCATGCAAAATGCATGCATTTTCAAGACGAATAATTTTCTTAGAGGGAAGAAGAATGAATGATTCTATTACCATGCAGGTAATGTTATTTGGAGCAAGTGATAGCTACTCGGATGACTCAATAATGCAAATCACCCTTTGTTTCAATCACTTTGGACAAGGATTGGAACAAAGAATGCCAAGAGCGAGATGGGGTTTTGTACATGTTCTTAACAATGATTATACTCACTGGCTCATGTACGCCATCGGTGGAAGCCAACACCCTACCATACTTAGCCAGGGCAATCGCTTCATCGCCCCGCCAAATGCTTTTGCCAAAGAGGTAAGCATATCGATCATTATCAATATGTTTGGTGGACAATATTAAATATTGCACTCGACAATATCCGCAGTCATGACATGATCTCAAATGCGAAAATATACTAAAAAGCAAAATGAAAGCCATTGAAAATTTTTCACTGTCTTGAAGTGGTGTACAAAAGATGTCACGCCTCTTTCATCAGGAAAACAGACCTCCATAAAATCTGTTATATATGATTGGGAGATACCCTTGAATATTAGGTCCATCTCTAGTCGAGAGGATAAGTGAACATACGGTCTATGCTCCAATACACATTCTATGAAACAAGAATTTAGCTTCTTTCTTTGTTTCTTCAATGTTGTTCATTAATGTCCCGTCCATCTCGATGAACACACACACAGCAAAAATAAAAATAAAATTTACAGCTGATTCTTGATTCTGATGCGTAGGTGACAAAGAGAGAATATACACCTGACAATGTGTGGAAAAATTGGGTATGGAAATCAGAGGGAGATGTGATGATGAACGGAGCCTTCTTCACACCGTCTGGAGACCCTAATCACAACTTTGGTGGGGGTCCTGATATGGTCAGCCCAAAGCCTGGAACATTTGTAAATAAGCTTACACAATTTGCTGGCGCTCTAAGTTGTACAGTAAAAAATGAGTGTTAACATATAATTGTTTATGGATTAATCTATGTGTACAATGATGGATGATGAGGTTTCTTGACAATGTTTGATGTGACAAAATCTGGACAATTTATTTAAAAAACAATTTTTGAATTTTTTTTAAATGAATGAATGTAATGATGTCAAATCAAAATTGTCAACAAACCTTGTCAATCATCATTGTACGTACATCATGATTGATTATGTATATAGAGACGGAGATTTTTTTTTTTTGGTTGTACAATGAATGCCAGAAGGCCAGCCTGCTTGAATTGAGCTCAAAACGTATCAAGAAGGAAGCCAAAGTAGATAATTTTCTTGTGTACCTATAGAAAAAGTATAAAAGGATACTCATTTCTTGTGTACATGTATACTTGATAGATCTCCTGTAAATAATTGAACTGTTATACATATATTGAAATAATGATCTCCCTTGTGTTGGAAATTGGACTGAACAAGTTTGCACATATCTATGTAATCATCTTTCCATCTTTCCAATTTGTCAATAATTTGTATTTAAATCAATTTGATTGGCAAAATATATAGCCCCATATTTGGTTTAGGTAAAATTTAGTTTTTAGTAAATTTTGATAAAAATTGATAAATTGTGTGATTGAAAATGAGTTTGAAGAAAAATAAGGGTCAATCGAGGCATAAAATAAAACAATCAAAATAAATGTCTTGCGTTATGGGTACAAATACACTATCCAAGAAAATAGAGTTTATGCGAGTATTAATACTTCGGGAGAAAAGTGAGTATTTATAGTATTATTTAGGGTGATGAACGAGCAACGGTTTGAATATACAAGTGAACAATGTGTTTCTTTTTTTGTTCGGTATGCAATTAGTAACATATGATTAAATGTATTGAGAACAATTAACTGCATCTTATTTTCCATTGAATGTGACAATTTTCATCAAGATTAATGGATTTCACTCCAACCGTGAATGAGTAACAATTTAATATGAGTAATTTTATTCGTAGTAGTCTTCACAGGCAACATATATGTGGTATTTTATAATTTGATGTACAAGTTAATAAAAAATTATTACATTAATATATCAAATCACAAATCGTCATATACACCACGTTGAAAGACTACTGACAATTTTCACTGTGGATAGCATTATTCATTTCATACATAAGCAAGCGAGGTAACTTTTTTTTTTTCCAATGAATAAGTAATAATATAAGGATATATTTGATGAGTGTCCACTTAATTAACTGGCAAGCGTGTGCCAGTAAGCATGTGGGGACAGCCGATGGGTGCAAAAAAGAAGCCAATCTAACAATAATAGTATAATACATCCATTATATATACACACACGTACGCACAATTTTCTTCTTTTCTTCCATTCTCTCTCTTCATTGGCTTCACACTTCACACCCTCAAGCAAAGGACTTCAATTGATTCATCTCCCTGGTAAACATATACCCATTATAAAATTCTTGTAGATATTTTGTTTTCATTTATTTAATTAATTGAAAGTGGATCAAGAAAATTCGACTTGGAGTCTTGAATCTTGATATGATGAAGAAATAAGGGTCTTTAGATTTTTGTTTTTGTTTTTGGGTTTTGTGTTCTTTTATGCATAAGAATTCTAGGTTTTTACATAAAATTCTTTTAAATGATAAATTGAGGTGATAATTTATATTTCTTGAATGAAATTTAAGTCTTTAGAATTGTAATGAATAATGTTGATAACCCTAAGTTATTTTTTTTTCGGAAATTTTACTTTAACCCATAAAAAGTAAGCCATAATACTTGGTTTATCTGTTACTGAAAAGTCTTATAATCTCTCATCTGAACGCAAGAATGTAAACCGAGCAGATTTAGAATCTGTGTGTGAATTATTGAAGAAAATTATTAGATTGTGATTATTTTGTCTGTCAATTTAGTTATTATATGTTGGTTTTTATTGATTTTTTGTCCTTTTTGAATGCTAATTAATTCTGTTAATGACTGTTATATTAGGCAATTAGGATGTCGACTCCGTCTAGGAAGCGACTAATGAGAGATTTCAAGAGGTTACAACAGGACCCGCCTGCAGGTATCAGTGGCGCACCCCAAGAAAATAATATTATGCTTTGGAATGCGGTCATATTCGGGTGAGTTTCAGCATTCTGCTTTCACCAAAATTAAATGGTATTATTTGTAATTTATTATGTCTATATGTTTGTTTATTTATTCTCTTCTATGTATGGTGAGTTTTAAGTATCATCTTGTGGGTTCTTTTCTGGTATGGATTACAGCCCTGATGACACACCTTGGGATGGAGGTGAGTCATTCTTATGCTCAGAATTTGTTCGGAAGTGTTTACTTTTAAAGTTTTTGATAATGAGTTTCAGTACTTTGATTTTTATTATATATGATTTTCAATCATTTCCATTTCGCATTCTTAGTTACTTATGCCAAATGATATCTTTATTAAGAAATACCTTTTTATTCTCATTTATCTCATGTAAAATTCATAGGGGTGCTTAAGCTGTACATACTTGTAGAGCTTATCAGTTTTTACTCGTAAACAATTGTTGACTGGATGCTTCACTCTTGGGTAGTCTTTTGGCATCTATTTTTCATACGACAATGAAAAGGAAAATGCTTCTCAACTCTTTCATAAATCCAAACTGTTAAATTCCTTTTTTTTTTCCTCTACCTGTCACGAATGTGCTTGTATAGGGTTAAATGATGGTTCTGAATTAAGTTTTCGCCAATATTGATAAATTTTTATTTTGGTCAGAGTAGTTTTATGAAGGACGAGACTTCAATAATTACAGGGGTAGACTTGACTTACATAGGTGGACAGGTTTAAAAGTCGTGATTATTTTTGGCTTTACATTTCCGGGCCTTGAGGAAAATGAAACCAAATTCTGCCGCCCAAAACGTTGTAGGAGTATGATTTGATTGGCTTATGGATTTACAATCATGCTCCATGTACACCATTTTTTACATCATTGTGCCACGTGGCAACACACCCATTGGACATTTAAAAAATATATATATATATATTCCCGCCCACAATCTTTTGAAAACAAAGGGGATGTAAACAATGATCTATGGGAATGAATGCACATTTAGCATTATTGATGGATTTATCAGCCACACTGGGACGGAGTCACAGCCTAGACTCCTACAGGACCCTTTTATATAAGTAATTCAACCTGGCTTTTTCAGAGCACTTTGGCTTTTGAAATCCTCTCTGTAAAAGAATTGGTAAAAACTAGGGAAAAAAGCACAAGGCCATTTAGCTTTGGCCAGGTAGAATCTGAAAGTATCTAGTTTGGTTTTATACATTTTTATCAAGCTGCAAGTTATTCGCTGCAAAATATAATATCTTGTCCCTTAAAATAAATAATAATAATAATTGAAAAGTTCTAATTAATAGAATCACATATTCTTTTCAAGTACTAATATATGTACTTGTTAACTAGAGACGCAATCTGCTATAGTTGTTACAACATATTCTTTGAGCATGTTAGGTACGTTCAAGTTAACACTTCAATTCAGTGAAGATTACCCCAACAAGCCACCAACAGTGAGATTTGTCTCTCGGATGTTCCATCCAAACAGTAAGATGAAGATGCTTCCAGTTTCTGATTAAAAGTTGAATTTACTCTTAAACATGAATGTAACGTGACCTTGGCTTCAAATTATTTTTTGGAATTGATCAGTTTATACGGATGGAAGTATATGTCTTGATATCCTTCAGAATCAGTGGAGTCCAATATATGATGCTGCGGCTATACTCACATCTATCCAGGTATATTACAATGGCTGAATTTAGCATTTGTTATCTGCCTTAAGTCTGGTGCACTGCCAAAGAAAATGCCAAGTTAGCAACTTTGGCGTTTGAAAGATTATATGATTTTTTAACAAATAAGAAATGTAGTTTCAAGAAATTATTGTTTTTGGCAGTGTGACCTTATAAAGTTGTACTATTTCTTTAAGATGGTGTGTATTGTTACATTTGTTGCATTTGAACTTTTGATTTTAGTGATATGACCTTTCAATGTGAATGATATTTTCTTTGATTCTCTTAGCCTTGTGGTTTAAAGGAGAATAGTTTGTAGAATTTTCTTTGTAACTGCTAGAAATCTGTCTTATAGCAAACTTGAGGAAGGTAGGATTTGGGAATTTGGCAGTTCACAACACCTCTTTCCTAATCATATTAGTTGGATTGAGTTAATTCTGTTAAATTTTTGAGGTGGACTTTGTGGTGGTGAATCAGATTCAGTTTCATAGTCAGATTTTGGACAACTGTTTTGGAGAAGGTAAAATTTGTTCTATTGGGAACGTGTTGTAATGTAAACATTTCCTTCTCGGTTTGCTAGCAAATCATAGGGAATGGGGAGCTCAGATAACGATATCAATACTGAATTAAATCCATATCATCTATGATGGGCCGTATTGTTTACTTTCTCCACCTATTGAGTATAAATCACTCCACAATATTAGAACCTCATTGGTTTCATTCCTTGATGCTTTTATGTTGATAGTTTATTGCTCATCTGTTACGAGTTTTAAGCTAATAAATCATTTTGACATTGATGCAGTCATTATTATGTGATCCGAACCCAGATTCTCCTGCAAATTCTGAAGCTGCTCGGTTGTTCAATGAGAATAAGCGAGAGTACAATCGAAAAGTGCGGGAGATTGTGGAGCAAAGCTGGACTGCAGATTGACTCCCAAGTGCATAGCTACAGTCAGTGAAATAATTCAGAGTTGCAGAACTTAATTCCGTAAAATTTGCCCCTTAGATAGTGCTTGTGTTAACTTTTGTATCATTAAAACTCAGTATCATGTAATGTGAATTAGAATTGCTACATTGATTTGCATTAGAATCACAAGTAAAATTGTTTCAGGGAACAAAGTGTTTCTTATAGCATGTTATGGTTTCAAATTGGTGGCAATTCTCCAATGCATGCATCGCTAATGAAGTTTGTGAAACGATTTGTTTAAGAAGACTGTTGTATATCAAGCCAGTAATCCATTGGGCATGTTTTGTAAGCGATATATTGTCTTTGTATCCCACTAAGAAACTATCCATGCATTCTAATGAAGTTAACACAATACAGTCTTTTGGCTATCATATTTGGTTAATGTTTATGATTCGGCAAATCATTTTTTATCCACACATTTCGGGAGATTCGTAAGATTATTCATTTATCCATCATTCATTTATATCTATTTATAAACACTTGGGCTTGTTTGAGCCACACCTCTTTTTTTTTTTTTTTTTTTTCAAAAAATGTGTTTTGCAATAGTATTATGATGGAGAATGTATGGTTAAAAAATAAAAAATAAAATTGAATTTTCGTATGATATTATTTTATTGAAGAATATGTGATTGAAAAGATGTCAAATCATTATTAAAGAATATATTTTAATGGAAACAAAGGGGCTTAATCTTTATCAACACAATTGTATGGAAATAGACAAATCCGTCACATTCCTTGACATAATTCATGAACACAAGAAAATTACAAAATTCACAAATCCCACCTAACGAATATGCCCACCTTAGACCACTTAGTATTCTTAAAAAATAAATAAATAAAAGAGAAATCGTAATGAAAAATGACGAGCCAAACGAGGCTACTATGCTTGAGTGGTGTTTGCCTACACATGTAACACATCTGTTGCACTGATATCCATCTGGGAAACAGCCTACATAAACGAAAGATTCAAAATTTAAGGAATAGTGAAAGAGGAATGATAAAATGATAGAAAATTTGACTTGCAGATCATGAAGTAATGATTATAAAAGAATTCTTTATAGAATCTTACAAGATTTTCTTTGTTCTCTTGAAGTGTCTTCTCCGGTGAAGAGGGAATTGGCGGAAGTGCAACCTGGAAAACTAAAAGAAAATAAGTATCTAAGTTGCCATTGTTTTGAAACATCTTTAGAAAAGGGTGTTGTTTGAATTCATTACTCTCATCAATTATTCTGTTGTCGAATCACACATTAACAATCCGTTTCTTTAATTCAGAAACACATAATTGATCACATAATAAAAACCAAAAAATGTGATAATTCTTTACTCTCATTAATTATTCTATAGTTGAATCCCCACATTAATAGGCATATGAAAACCCCAAATTACTTTAAAATGGAGATTTGCAAGAGCGATTTGAAGTGAAGAAAGTTAAATCCTGAACACTATATTCCAACCTCGTACAAGAGTAATAACATTGAGCAATTCACAGAAAGAGAGAGACCTCTTGGAGACAGAGGAGTTTGCAGAATCATCAACTATTGGCTTCTCTTCTTTAGATTTCACAGAAGATCGAAGCAGATACTTAAGGAGTTTTGAAGATGATCTGTCAGCAATCACCGTAAAATTCCACCAAAAAAAAAAAAAAACGAATATCACATTCTATTGAATAGCAAAGTCATTGTACAGAAAAGATATGAGGGATGAATGAATACGAATTAAAATTCTCCTCCAAAATACTTTCTTCATATTAAATTTTCATCAGAGCCAACAATGGCTGATTCAAATGATTCAGACGAATCCAATGCCACTCAAACCAGAAACATAAATTCCGATCCCTCACACCCAAATAGTGCCTTCTACATTGGCGCAAATGATAATTCTGGGTCCTTGCTTGTTTCTCATGTCTGGACTCAGACAATTATCACACCTGGCAAGATCCATGAAGCAAGCACTCCGAATCAAGAACAAGCTTGGTTTTATCGATGGAAGCATCCATGAGCCCACTGCTGCAGACAGTCCTCTCGTGGAGCGTTGGCTTCGATGTAATGACATAGTCATTACTTGGCTACAAAACACCATGGCACCTGATATCAAGTGCATCACTCTATATGCTGATACAGCTCAATTATGGAAGGAACTTGAGCAAAGGTTTGTCCAGCAGAATGCACCAAGGGTCTTTGAGATCAAACACAACATTGCTAATTTGATGCAGATTCAGGATAGTGTAAGTGTGGATTTTTCAAAACTGAAAACATTCCTAGATGAATTGATGAATTTTGAATATATCCCTAGTTCTTGTGGAGGATTGAAAGCTGTGATAAATAACCAACAAAGAGACTGGATTATGAAATTCTTGATGGGGCCTAATGATTCCTACAAAGGTTAGAAGGCACAAATTCTTTTTATTAAACCATTCCCAAGTTTGAATGAAGTGTATGCCCTTATCCAACAAGAAGAAAAGAGGCGGCAGATTTCTTTTGGGGGTCCATCTAATGACACTATGGCAATGTTAGCAAAGGGGAATTTCAATGTAGGAAAATCATATCGGGGAAATCAAAAGAAAGATAAGTATTACTGCAGTTTTTGTAAGATCCCTGGCCACTCCCTTGGAAAGGTGTTAGTGTTACAAAGCTAACTCCAACAAGCCGCCTTGTTCCCACTATCAAATGCCTGGACACTCAACAGACAGGTTCTACAAATTGCATGGATATCCTCCAGGACACAAATTTGAAGGGAAAAACAAACCTGCTACATCTTCTGTCAACCAAGTTACTACTCTCGTGCCTCTTAATCAAGAGCAGGTCAATGATAATCCACAACTTTACTCAACACCAGAGCAATATTCTCAGCTGATGGTACTAGTTAAACCACAACATCACCAAAAACTCAATCCAACCGCTGTCAATCATGTCCAAACCATTGTTACCTCTTCACTAATGGTGCTATACCAAAAGTGTGGTATTTCTCTAGGTTTATCAGCTTATAATACTAAATATCATGATATTGTTTCTACTCCTTGGATATTAGATACAGGGGCAACAGATCATATGATTTGTTTCACCTTTTTTTTTTTACTTCAAATCCAACACCGGCTTCATATTCAGTAACTTTACCCAATGGAGATATAGGGTGTGTTTGAGCCACATTATTTTGGAAAAATATATTCCGAAATAGTGTATTGATGGAGAATGTGTGGTTGAAAAAGAAGGAAAAATTATTAATGTGATGGAAAATATTATTTTATTAAAGAATGTGTGGTTGAAAATGAGTAGAAGAATGAAAATGATAATGATAATGTGTACCAAACATGGCAATAGTTTCGGTTAGCCACATTGGTAATTTTAAATTCACAAATTCCATTATCCTTGAAAATGTGCTGTGTGTTCATTTTCTTTAATGTCATTTCAGCTAGGAAGATGACATAAGGGTTTGAATTGTTACCTAATTTTCTTCTCTGAAACTTGTTTCATCCAGGACCTTTTGCTTGGACAACAATTGGAATGGGTGAGGTGCAACATGGATTGTGCCGTTTACTGCAAAAGAAAGTGTCTCCTTCAGCTTTGACAGACACTCTCATCCCCATTACTACTAAACTTCCTGTTGCTGCTTCAATCATCAACCATTTTGGAGAATTTGATTTATGGCACTATAGATTAGGTCACATCATATCCCAATTTTAATTTACCTGGTCATACCTCTAGTTCGAAATCTGTTACAGATAAGAATCCATGTCTTGTTTGTCCTCTAGCAAAATGACATGAAGTTCCCTTCCCTTCAAGTCAACACAAGTCACAAAAGTGTTTTGATCTTGTGCATTGTGATTTATGGGAACCATGTAATGAAATTAGTCATGATGATTCCAATGTTTTTCGACAATCGTCTGCGATTATAGCTGATGTACTTGGGTTTATCTTCTGAAACAAAATCTGGTGCTTCTAATGCTGTTCAAACCTTCTGCAACATGATTGAGACACAATTTGACACTAAAAAAAAAATCGTAGCAACAATGGTGCTGGATTTAACATGACAGAATTCTACTCAAGAAAGGGCATCATACATCAAAAATCTTGTGGAGACACCACAGCAAAATGCCATCGTTGGAAACAAAGCACCAACATATTTTAAATGTCACCAAAGCTCTCAAATTTCAGAGTGGAGTTCCACTAAAGTTTTGGAGTGACTGTGTTCTTACAGCTGTTTATCTTATAAATACAACTCCCTCTACTCTTCTTAATCACAAAACCGCATTTGAATTGCTGTTTCAAACTCAACCTTCATATTATCGTCTTAAAGTTTTTGGATGCTTGGCTTTTGCTACAAATCTTGTTCAGTTAGGCACAAATTTGATCCTAGGGCTCATCGGTGTATTTTTCTTGGATACCCTTTTGGCATCAAAGGGTACAAACTCCTTGACTTAGAAACAAACAGGATTTTCATCTCTCGAGATTTCCTTTTTTATGAAGATGTTTTTCATTACAAGGAACTTCCTACCATTACATCAAATCCCCTCCCAAACATTTCTCAACCTATCTTTGAAGTTACAGATTCCAACAACACATTGATGAGAATACAAATTTACCAACTCCTTTACCTTCCCATAACAATTTACAGTGGAAAACCATGAATCAGATTCATCAGTCCAAGAACCTCCCTAGTCTCTGACTACTTCTCCACCAACCATAGAACCGCAATATGCACCAGAACTTCCTGCTTTGCGCAGATCCACCAGAATCAAGAAGTTACCTTCTCATTTGCAGGATTTTGTTTGTCAACGGGCAAGCTCACCTCCCCATTCCCAGGACTTGAACAAGCAGCAGGTCACACCTCCTTCAGGTAAATCTTTTCCCCTCAAATGCTACTGTCTCTTACCAAAAACTTTCATCTCCACATAAAGCCTTTGTTGTTTCCATCACTGCACATACAGAACATAAATCCTTTGAAGAAGCCATACAATCACCCGAATGGTGTAGTGCCATGAAAGCGGAGATTGATGCTCTTGAGTTAAATGAAACTTGGGTAATTGTTGACTTGCCACCCTGTAAAGAGGCTATAGGGGTAAATGGGTTTATAGAATTAAATTTCATGCTGATGGAACTATTGAAAGATACAAAGCCAGATTAGTGGCAAAGGACTATACACGGCAGCAAGGTTTGGATTACCACGAGACATTCTCATCGGTAGCTAAACTTGTGACAGTTAGGACTTTGTTGGCCATTGCAGCTATTAAAGGTTGTCATTTATGCCAATTTGATGTTAACAACACTTTTCTACATGGGGACTTAGATGAGGGAGTGTATATGGAGCTACCTCCTGGCTATCCGACTATCAATGGCTTAGGTAATGGCATAAAAGTGTACAGATTACGCAAAAGCATGTATGGCCTCGAGCAAGTTTCACGTCAATGGTATTCTAAGCTCTCCAACTTCATCATAGGCCAAGGTTTTACACATTCTAAAGCTGATTACATCTTATTCACAAAATCTGCTTCACATTCTTTCACAGCAATACTCGTCAATGTAGATGATATAATTGTTGCAAGTGACTGTTTGGACACTATTAACAGTTTAAAGTCTTCCTTTCATGATGTTCAGAATTAATGACCTTAGGAAGCTGAAGTATTTCCTTATCCTTGAAGTGGCCAGATCAGATCATGGTACTCACATCAGCCAAGTATGTACTAGATATCCTAGCAGATTTTGGTAAAATTGGAGCCACACCAGCCAATGTTCCATTAGACCAAAATCTGAAGTTATCAAAAGATCATGGCGAAATTCTTCCTAATCCTTCTGTCTACTGAAGATTGATTGGAAGGCTACTCTATTTAACAATCGCTAGACTAGATCTTTCCTATCCAGTGCAATTGCTCGTTCAATTCATGGACTCTCCTCGAATTCCTCATCATGCTGCATATAAGGTTCTTTGATACATTAAGAGATCACCAGGGCAAGGTCTTTTCTATCCTGGCAACTCTACCTTACAGCTAGAAGGGTTTTGTGATTCAGATTGGGGGGGCATGTCCAGACACAAAGATATCAGTCACAGGATATTGTGTATTTATTGGCAAGTCCTTGGTGTCTTGGAAGTCTAAGAAACAAGGGACAATTTCCAGATCCTCTGCTGAAGCAGAGTATAGAGCGATGACCAATTTATGTTGCGAGTTAACTTGGATATGGTATTTGCTCCAAGATTTACAGATTGAGCATTCTCAGTCAGCTATTTTACATCATGACAATAAGGCTGCCATCTACATTGCATCAGACCCAATTTTCCATGAAAGAACCAAGCATATTGAACTTGATTGCCATCTTATTCAGGACAAAATTCAAGAGGGGTGCATCACTGAATATGTCAACGGTAACTCGCAAGTGGCAGATTTATTGACCGAGGCTCTAAATTTTTAATAGCAAATAAAGCATAATTATGTATCAGAAAAACAGTATGCAACACAAATTTCATTTACATTCCAGTAGAGGTTTAACAATTCCCATGCCATATTGAAAACTATACCCAACCCTTCCAAATTATTGATCTATTCCTCTCCAACACAACATTAACTCTTGTGAAGCTGGGTTTTTTGAGTAACTAAAAAGATGGGGCAGAAAGAAATGCCAGGAGCCTTGTACAAGTATCTTTATCCACAATTGAATCATGCTACATTACAGGAGTGGCCCTGGTAATGCCGGGGGCCAATTGGCCAAGTCTCCCCCAACCTAGCACAGGTGGACAGTCAAGTTGGCCCCCTTGTACTTGTACAGTAGGCCCTGTACAAGTATCAAAATCCCCCACAATTATGGATTATAATGGTTCTACAGGCCCATGTGGCATGTACATGATTGCACAATTATAGACGAAGCTTCCAGAATGCTTCTGGCCCAGTAAGTTCCAATGTGGAGGGCCGTCATCGGGATCCCAAGAATTTATCCTCTATGAAGAGATCTTAGCCCACCAAGTACAATAAGCTGGTCTCCACAAGACTGAAATGCTATTCTCCAGCTGTTCATTGAGCTCGCCTGCTCAGCTCAGGCAATTTGCCGATAGTATTCCACAAGTTCCTTTTTTTGTCATACTTCAATACTTCGATTCGGGCATTAGCTCATTCTAAACGACAGCAAGCAAAGACGGGAGCCTTGGATGTTCCTCGTGCACGCCGCAACACAGGATTTGATTTTTCTTCTCTCTTTTTTCCTGTTTTTAGAATTTTGAATGTCCCCTTCTCAATTTAGATTGCATTAAATTTCCAAAACAATGAAAAGTAATGGCAAGTTGGACTTGCCCGACCTGTAATACCAAGGTTCATGGGACAGTCCTTTGGTCTTCAAATTTGATATATGGTCTGGACCTAATTCGAATCATAACCAATTTTAGTCAACGTTGTCTGATCATATACGAATCGATTTATGAAAAGGATATAATATTATGGGTATTAACTAACTTGTCTCGAGGGACGGACATTAATGTCCTTTTTTTCTTAGACCGGAAATAAAATAGTTACTCAATCAAATAACTCGAGCCTCCCATTATTTAACCGTGCCAAGCCCAATTCGACATAGTTGATACTACACACGACATTCTCCATGATTAAGATCTATTCCATGTGTTAATTGACAATATAATCATGAGAAAGGGCATCTCAAAAATGGAAACCGGTATTCTTGGTAAAAAGGCAAATAATATATATATATAACATTTTGAATTGTTTTACATGTAGAGTATTGGGTTCTATCTCAAAAAGTCAACCTCTTTTTTAAAACAAGTACTCAGCATATCAAAGTCGAGAGAAAATTAAACCATAACAAGGCTGAATGACTTCCAAGTAGAACTGAATAGATGAGAAACCAAGTTACATATTTATTTCATAATATTAAACAAGGTTATATATTATAGTTAACATAAGAACACCAGTAGTTTGAAACACACGGTCAAACTTGTTGGAACAGTACAACACCAAATTGAAGAGACCCTCTTTACAAAAGCAGACCCCAGCAAACAAGAAGGCAATTAGAACACTACAATCTACAATGCTCAGTATCTGTAGTCGTCGTCATAAAATGTGTAGTTGCTAGCTCTGGATGTTGGCTCTCTTTCCTAGACAAAAAGAAATCAAATGAGTCCAACTCAAAAGAATAGGTCTGGCATTCTTAAATCACCAAGAACCCATAGTCCAAGATGGTCAAAGTAGACCAGCACTGGATTAAAGAAGAAAAAAAGAACGAAAATCTTACCTTTTATCTTGTTAGGTGTAGCAAATATGTACTTGAAAAGTTCTTCAAGAAATAAATTCCAAATCAGTGATCTAGCTTACCTTGTGAATAAGCTTCTCAAATGCTTCAGTTCCATTCTCTTGAATGTATTTCTCTGCAGCAGTTAGAATGTCGTCTGGCTTGCTGAATTCATCTTTTTTCTTTGGGACATACCAGATGTTAACACTCTTTTGTCGGGTAACAAGATACGGCCTAACATAGTGCTCGTAAACAAATGCAGCACCACTGAAGTATGGTATGACCAACCAGCAGGTGAATATCAGTTTTGCATATGACCAGAAAGGGAGCCTAGCATACATGGAGAAAACGGAGGCTAGTAAATTTTAAATGTCAGGCAGACTGGAATGGAGAAGATGAAGCTAACATGAGAAAACAAATGAAAATAGCTTATACTTCTAATCAAATGTGAAGTGCTAAAATTTCATTAGCAGAAAACAGAGGCTCATAATTTTTAAATGCCAGGCACCAAAAAAATGGAGAAGATGAAGCTAGCACGAGAAAACAATTGGAAGTAACACACTTTCAATTAAATGTGAAGTGCCAAAATTCCTTTCGCAGTGAGGAATGTATTCTATCACAATCTTGACTCCTTTCAAAACCACAGATATCAACATATTTTCCTTTTTTTATGGCTCCAATTCGTAATTGACCCTTCTAACATTGACAATTGATGAGCATCTTCTTTCCTCATCATCGTCATGTCTCCTTTACCTCCCATAATGGGCATATGCATTCCAGTGATGATATTGTAGACAAACTTCAAAGAACTACTTTTTTATTTATGCATTATGAATAAATCATATCTAAAGATAATGAAACTGTTACAGGACACTAATGGCATGTTTGAGAAGTGTTCATTATGGTTTAAATTAAAAATAGATAAAAAAGAGTGGTGAATAAGTGGGTAATACTAGTTGGTCCCTCGAAATGTGTAGATAAAAAGTGGCCTGTGTTTTTATAAACAGTTTATAAACATGAGCCAGACATAGGCTAAGACTCAACAATGCTGGAAGAATGAAAGTTGTGTCTTCATTTTGAGGGAAAACGAGAAAATGGAAATTCCCTTGTGTATTATTGGGTCATGTGTCATAACCTTCATGGAATGCTTTGCTTATCCAAAATGAAAAACATTCCCACCAAAAGACCCTTTCTCATCAGGATGATTATTTGTAGTTATTTTACTTCTTTTTTTAATCTTGTCTTAATCTCCCACGCTTGACCATAGACCATTTTTAAGGAAGAGTATGCATTGCAGTTGCCTTAATAAATGATCCTCCGAACCAATTAAGAGTATGCTCAGTGGTTGCCTTAAAAATTATCCTCCACACCAAAAACTCCTTACCAAAAACTCCATAAGTTTACAAATTTTAAGGTGTTATATAACAATCTTTCTTGAGAAACAGTAAGCTGGTACCCTACAACCTTAGGAGTTTCTCGAATGGAGGATCCTTTTTTGAGGTAACCAAAGAGCATACTCTTCCTTAAAAATGCCCAAGGCACATAGTAATTACAATACAACTTGAAGGATGCAAAATTACTATATGACATGTTTATGAACTTCAAACATTTTAGAATATAGCTCTCCGTTCTATCGTCAATATTTTTAATCCAAATCATGTGCTTTCAAGTAAGAGAGCAAACACAGACTGATTTTTTCAAAAACTAAAGCTTATGATTGTTAATGGTGAATGAATGTACACCATACTACATCTACACCTAAGCTTTACAAATTAAATTGCTAAATGCCAAAACACAACTCTTGACACTACATGGGTTCTAGTCTAGTAACCAGAAATTCAAATAAAAGGCATTTGAATGTTAATCCATCCCAAGTTCGCATATATACTCCTACCCAAGGAGTGATGCAGAATTACAGGCAAACTTATAAATAACATATTTGATTCTTTGTACGGTTCCACCCGTAACTACTAACCAGATATACACCTCAAGGATATCAGCTTTCATAGATATCTCTGTCGTGTCTCATAAAAAACACAAGATAAAATCTTCAAATCCCTATTCAATATTCCCATTGATGGTCTTCTTCCCTCCCATCATTATATACTTTTGTATCACCGCATCGTGCATTAAGTGATAAAAGTTTCATTTATTCAAAGGATTGGCACTTCCAAGTTGTCAAGTTTAAAAAGTTTGCACATCTAATCTCATGTGTGCAGTTTTAACAATCCATGGTGGTGTCATACAAAACTCTCAAGTTTGATGGACTGAAAATTGAAAATAAGGGCTCAATCTAGGAACTACATCATTTTCAAGATCAACTGTCATTTTATCACTTGGACCAATGTAATCAGGACTTGACCAGTCTGACTGGAAAAACCAGGAAGCGGTCTGGTTATATATCAGATACCATATAGCTAAAAATTGGCATCAAAGTTGGTCAACAGCCAGTTCCGTTCACCTGTGACCAATTTTACAGAGTCAACCAGTGAGGTTTTAATTTTTTAAAAGAAAATGGAGAGAAAATAATGTTCAAGGTATTAAGATTTGGGGGGTTCATCTTAAAAGGTGGACTTTTTAAGAAGAGTAGCCTAAACCTTACATGTTGTTTATGTTTAGGCAATATGGGATTTATCCCTAAACAAGTCTCCATAAGATGGTAGTTCATTTGAACAAATCAATCTTGAAATTCGCGTGCTTATTTTTTGAGTTTTAATCGGATCAAATTGCTCGTTAGAGCTTAATGAGATCTGACGTTATATTTAATACTTGAGATTCCACGTTAAAAGGTCAACTTTATTAATAGGAGCTCCAAAATCTTATATGTTTATCTATATTTCGGTAATTAATCTATGTGGAATTTATCCCTTAACAAAAGGAACTCAAATAACATAAATCTCCCGCTACTCCTGTCGTCTTCTGGATGTATTTTCTGGAATTAGCTCCCAGCAGCTGTGTGGGTTCAGTTAGCATGTGAATGTGTTTGTATGTCAGTGGGTGAGAGATAGAGAGAAAGTGGTGAGTTGGGGAAAATATCAAATACCTAAAACAATGTACCGTAGTACGAAATGTAGTAAAAAAACAAAAAGAAAAGAAGACTATTAGTTTATCACAACTCCACCTCTGGTCTTCACACACGTGTTATTTATTCAATTATTTTTTACGCCAACTTGACCTTTTGACCCTTTACCTTTTCAGGTCAATGTCCCATCCAGGTTTTAAAGCATTAGTTTGGACCTGAGTTTTATTAAAGGTTCAATTATACTATACTAGATCGTTATGATATTTGAACTCGCTAATTTTACCATGGTTTTCAATTCTTCCCCCATCACTTCCTCCTCTTCTTTCCTTCTCCTTCCTGCTTGTCTTTTCCCTATTCTTCACATAATTATTTTCTCTGTTATTCCCTTTTAATTCTCATCTTTTGATTTTTAAATTAAAAAATGAACAATGATGGAGGAAAATTATTGTTAAAAAACCAAAATGGATATATCATCTACGCGTATATTGATCATGGAATTATGTGATTCTGCAGAAGAAATAGGTCTCGGGTTCAAATCTTAATAATGCATCATATGACTAGGTTAAGTCTAACACGTAACCAACATTAAAATACTATAGCAACAAAATGGGTTGAATTCTACACCAACAGAACTCCAAACACAAAAAAAAAAAATGGAAATAAGTAAATGAAGGGGAAAAATAGCAATAACTCACCACTCAATGAGCTTGGCAAATGTAAGCTCAAAAAGTGTAATCATAGAGTAGAGAACCCAATAAGTAAGCCATTGTTGATCATCAATGGGAGATTTCGTCTCAATTGCCCTAATTGATGCATATCTGCCCAAAAATTTAAAACACCACGACCATAAACTAAAAATTATTCTCAGATAGTATGGTCAGAATCAAGTATTTACTCATCTGTGAGTGCAAAAATAAGAGCATGTCTGGTGCGAAATACTGGACGGTTGCGGACAGAAGTACGAAAAAAAATTTAACTTCTTTTCCAACTTTAATAATGTGGTTCCATCCAATTCACCATACCAAACACGCTGTCATAAAATAGAACTTAAAACTTGGTTTATTGCAAGAAAAGCCCTACTTACAGAGGATAAACCAGACTAACTACAGGCCTGCAACATAAAATAAATGAAGCAAAATCAGTGAAAGTCCATAAATAACAAATCATTAGAACTTATTTCACCGAGTAATCAAGAACCCATCAAGATTTTTCCCCGCAAATCAATTTATAAACACTTTCACAGCAAAGAATAAATCCTAAATCAAGAACCTGAACCATCAATCACGCAGTATCATTCACATCACGTGTATTCTTGCATCAAGTCTATAGAAAATAATAAATCTTTAACTTTAAAACTGAAGCGGAATCACTCGAGAAAGGGAAAAAGAAAGAGACAGACCCGGCAAGAACGTCAAAATTACTGATCAGCACCTTAAGGAAACTTGCAGCATTAGATCCCCCCATCTTCCAATTGCAGAAGATTTACGTTTTTTTTTTTTTTTTCTGATGAAATGCGAGTGAATTAATAGGGTTAGTTCAGTTTCAAAGAAAAAGAAAAAACTAGAACATGGAGAGAGAAAGAGAGGTCAAAAGCAGCTGGGACAAGTGTTGTTTCGTGGTCCAAACCAAAAGTAGCTGTAGTCGGCATACGTGTATTCGTGGAAGCTGGAGAAATCTTTATATGATTAATTTCTTTTTCGTTAATCCCATAATGAATTTTAAGAAAAAATTTGTTTTGAGTTGGAGAAGCACAAATAAGAAAATGTTTGTCCCTTTCTTGAATTGTTTCAGTAAAAATAATTTTTTGAATAGTAATTTTTTTTAAAATGAATGGTTAAAAAGTAGGAAAAAAATTTAAATTTACGTGCAAATGTATGGTTGAAAGCAAAGGAGAACAAAAAATATTTAAAAAGAGAGACATACATGGACTAAATCATTTTAGTGACTTTGAAGGGTTAGCACGAGAAAAATATATGTTTTGAAACTATTGGTGGAAAGGTTTTTTTTTTTTTTTTTTTTTAAAAAACTAGATTAGGCACAAATGTAAATCATATAAAATTGTAAACAAATTCTGTAAATTCCTGTAATTCTACATTCGTATTAATAGGTCGAGATAATTTGTATTGAACATGTATGTATATATTGTACTTCATATTCTTCTTCATTTGATATTCCTTTATGTCTTTATCCACAAGAAATTGTAAATTTGATTTCAAAAATTCTTTCTTATTTCTAAGTCTTTCGAAATTGCCTCTTTATAGTTGAATCCCGATAAAATTGATGAATCTCTAGCGTGAAGCTCAAGGTGACATAGCCTCTTCATAATGAATAAAATTAAGTGACAAACATGATTGACAACATTGATTGACAATCATGTATTATCAAAATTCAAACATGTGATGTAGAAAACAGTTTTTTAAAATAGATGAATATGAAAATATCAAACAGTCAACCAATATGGTAAACAAACATAGTACATGTAGCATGATTCCTTTATAATTGAAGTAATCTTCTCATAAATTAATAATAATACAAAGCACTATGTCCACATTTTCTGGGAAAAGACGTGTTTGTTTTTTTTTATTTTGTCGGTACTACAAAAGTTATTCGTTTGTGGAAGTCAATTCATTAATTTTTGGAAATAAACACATCGAAGAAAGTAAATAGTGTTGTGATTATTGCACGGAGATATTCATTATGATATTTAAATTATTGTTCATGAACTATCCAGTATATCACAGACTAATTATGATTATTCGTATTCATTAATCTTCGTTGACAAACAATTTACTTAACCCCCTTTTGATTCAACTAAAAATCTATTTTTTTAGTAAATTTTAATAAAAGTGAATAAAACGTGTGTTTGAAAAAATAATAAAAATCGTGAATCTCATAAAATGAGGATTTGAGAGAAACGAGCTTTTTTGAAAAGAGCGTAGAAACGTATCTTTAATGACAATTAAACCATTCTTAAAATTACGGCAAAATTCATCATCTCTATGAGACCAAGTATTCAAGTGTATGTACTGAAAGGTGATGGAAGACGTGTTTTTTAGCAGACTAAAACTGTAGATCACATAGTTTCCATTGTCACAGCCTTCCTCCTGCACATCCAATTCTATCATCCTATCGAAATTCCACGCCTTAACTCTGATTGGTTTTCAAGAAATCAGACGACCATGTGTCTACTGCAGTAGGGTATCTAGGATGTGGTTTGCTTACAACCGGCATAGGCTTACCTGCAATTTCTGTCATAGCAGGCTCTTGATAGCAGACGGGAACGAGATATAAGGGATTAGTAACCGGTTCCATACAGGCTAATCTATGATGATGGTCATCACCAACATGTGATTCCAGTTCTTGAAGCTCACATTCAGGCGGGGCTACGTTTAGGTCGAGCTGCGAACCAGAAACCCTCCCCTTGAGTGCACATTGCAGTTTTCCAATTTGGGTCTCCAGAGCAGAATTCTCATCTTGTAGCTCCTTTTTCTCCATGCTTACCTGTCAACAAATAAAGTTATTTGGCGTTAAATTTAGAGTTCCTGACCAGTTAAAAGAACCTGACTACCTTAGCAGATCTAAAATAGTGTCCCGAATTTTTGTTTCGTTTATTCTTTTTGTGATTTTCCATTCACCGTGTGAAGCTTCTTAAGAAAATTAGGAAATTACACTGCATCTATCCATGTCCAGTGTCTTTCATAATGGGACCTGCAGAAGATTTCTTCTCTCTTACGTTTATTTCAAAACATAGTATTACTGAGGATCATTTACAACATCATACGTTACATTCTTCAAAAAGAGTACTATTTGTGGAAATTACCAATATCTTTTGCACGATGAAAATGAAAGTACCAGGTTCTTAATATATTAATCATGTAATAATGTATTATAACTTAAAAATGAAGGGAAAAAATCCAAGATAAAGAAATATATGCAGTAGTATTTAACAATTTACATGTTCAGGAATAAAATTAATGTCAAAAAAAATTAAAGAGTAACGTTTAAGCGTCTACAAAAAAAATAAAAATCAAACTTTATTTACAAGATCAGAATTAGTTTAGTGTTAGAAAAATAAAGGATGAAATTCTAAATGCAAGATTTTGTCAACTATGGTAGAATCCTCTGTGTCAATTTTTTTTTTTTTTTTTTTGCTGTCCTACTACTTTATTGCCTTTTTCTTTTTCCTTTTTCCTTTTTCTTTTTTTCTTTTTTTACGCGCTCCAACCCCGCCCTTCCTCTTCAAAGGGTCCCCAGCATAACCAGGGCATATTCCCAGTGGATTGTAGATCTCACAATTGCTACATTATGAATTGACATAAACTTCATTTCAGAACATATAAATTAAATCATGTTCAGTTATACTCCCAAGTCACCAAGGAAATAGCATACACAAAAACCACTGATGAAAATTGCTGAGCACGAAACTAAACACTGTTGGTCATAAAAAGGTTTCAACACAGTGTGTGAATATTAAATGTCAATGACTTACATATTGAGATTCAGACAACAATGCTGTATTTTCTTTTCCAAGACAGTCGATCTCATCTAGTGTGTTCTTCACCATACGAATTGCCTCATCCAATACAGAGGCCTTACCATTGTTCTGCTCAGATAATTCTGTAAAAACAGTCATTTAAGATATCAAGTTTTGATGTCAGATTCCACGTTGTGAAACTGTGGGTCTGTGAATGGAACCATATAACTTAATTAAGAAATTTTAGAGGCAGAAATGTTATATTTGAAGTAGAATCATTAGAACATCTAGAAAATACCTAAAGCATTAGACAAAGCAAGAAAGAGTTCATTCAAATGTTCACGCTTTGTTTTCTCTCTCTCAGCTTTGGAAATTCTCTTAGGAACTTTCCCCTGATTCTTCTTGCCAGAATGTGCCCTGCGTTGAGAAATGTTTTGACATCAGACAGGACCATAATGTTTCTGTACAGTAACTCAAAAGTTGAATATTTTTCTAGTTTTATTAAAAAAGTTAAAATAGAAAGGCCAAAGTGTGTAAAAAATCTATACATCATCAACCACTGTATATTATAAACCTATAAAGGGAAAAATAAAAGTAAAAATAAAAATAAAATTGAATAACTATGTGCGCATGCTGTAAATCAATAAGAATAGCATATTTTTATCTTTCAATTCAGAAAGAGAAAGCACTGTACTTTTTCAGAACCATTGAAATATGAGGATTGACCATAATAAAACGACAAAACAACCTAAAAGCCAATAGAAATTTTCGGGTAGCCATATGAACTTCAGTCTTCATCCCAGTAGGGGTGGTTTTTTTATTCTTCTACTTTCCTTTTAATTTGGGGGATGGGAATTCAAGTAATACGATACAATTGTTTGAATTAGCTGGAACGTGACTTATAATTTATAACTCATTTCAAGAAAGCATGTATAGTTAAAAAGCAACATAATTTTACAAATGTAAAATTTATTGGATCTTGCATCAACACCGGTAACTACAAGAATTCCACATTACCAATGTCATTTTCTTTTACTCAAAAGTCTCCAACATAGTCGTTAAAAATTCTTGTATCCTATTGTAAAGAGATTGAGAAATCCTAGCAGAGAATGCACATAAATGACTCCTAGAAAGTCAACTTAGAGTTTAGCTATGCTTTTGAAATTTCTTCTAGCAAACCAAAATTTCTGAGGCCCATGTATCCACGGGATTATCATCTACAGCTCAATGATTCAAGGGTTCTGCATAGCAAATTCCACGGTTTCAAATTCTCAAGACTGGCTCCAACCCATCTTTTCTGCTTTTGGAATGTTAAGAGAACTTACACCTGATTTTAGAATTTCCTCTTCCTAAAATTGAACCTAGAATCTTGTATAATGTACCGTGCATAATTTTATGAAAATTTTATATATTTACAGACATTCTCTTATACAATTTGCTCTCGATTTTTGAATTTCCACTGTTCCTTTCGTAGAATTTGCTCTCGATTTATAAAGACCGCTGTTTCACATGTTGTATGTCATTCTTCACTAGCATAACGATAGATATAATGTATCCCACTAGGATTTTATGTTCCTTTTAAACTATTTTGACATTGATTTGGTCGATTACTTGGCACAATCCCTCCAAAGCTCCAGTCGCAGACAGTTTTATAGGATTGTAATTTCTTGGATTAGGATCTAGATAACTCCCAATTTTCAAGAATACCCCAATGATATAAACAAAGACACAGGCTCTGTAAGAGTTTGCGCATGTCCAACAAAAGTAAGATTTCTTCCATTCACCGGAGTATATGATAGGAAAACTCAAGCTAATCATATACAATTTTTATGCAAAATACTAGGAGCGGGATTTTAAAGCACTGGCCTGTTTGTTGACGTTTCCACAGCCATGCTAGACTTTTCAACAACTGGAGAAATCACCAAATTCCTTTGCCGTTTCACTACCACCCTGCAGGTTATGATATATGAGAGGTTAATGCCAAAGACACCCATCGCAATCCAAAAAACTAGTAAATGTAAATACAACCCATTTACCTTTTCTTGGAGAACTTAAGAATTTAAGATCAACCAATCAAATTAAGCGAGCAACTAATCATTCTAATCAAAACTTGATTATGGTGCCAGGCTTTTATAAACGCATAACCAGATTTAACTTATTAACTGAGGCCTAGTATTCCTATCAACATATCGAAAATTAGTTTCAAGAAGCAATTGTGTTTGTTTTCGACAAAACCTAGGAAGACTATAGCAGAAGTGCAAACAGGTTGTAATTAGGGGAGGCAAACATGAATGAATGAACCATAAGTCTCTAACTTTTCATACACCAATTAACAATCTCAGAAAAATAACAAAAATCAAAGTAAAAATGAAAAAAGAAAAGAGCCCATCAAATTCTATACAATTGAGAAAAATAATTGTTATTATTGGATAACAAATGAGAAAGAAATACATACTGTTATGAATTGCGTATATGAGTCCTGAATGAAAGAATCCCAGTTTTCTTTTACTTTGTTAAGATAGAGATAAACATAGAGATGGAGGGTGGAGGGTTGAGGAAGAAGAGGCGTGTGGCGAGCACCTGCCAGTTGGAAGCATTGAACGAGGACTACATTAGCTGTTTGCCACTGGAGTGCCTTTTTTATTTATTTTTTTCTTAATAAAATTCTCGATCAACTTGACTAAGGTTACCCTTGGAGGACCCCTTTTTTTTTTTTTTTTTTGCTTCTTATAAAAAAATTTGAAAGTATGAATATTCACCATGCTTGTTGAACTCGTTTTTGGTAATGGCTATGTGAACAATAGATATCGGACTCACTCGCGTCCACATGAACATATTTCAACGCGTTTTAATCAGATATCTGGACGGAAAATGATGATTTTTATGGATGTACGAGATACTCTATATCGTGAAACAAAAATGTTCGTATATCGACAATATGATTAAAGATAATTGCAAGCAAACAAACAATCAGAAAACAACTCCATCAAAGTAAAAACAAACTCGATTTAAGCAAATAAATAAAGCATAAACAATAAAGAAAGATGAATGTGTTTTAAAGTGTAAATAGTTGCATTAGCTTCAAATATTGCAAGAATTGCTTATTCGTGAAGTCTTGGCCGAGGTGGTTGCTATATGATAGAAACCACGTTGCGTCGTTGCCTCATCTCCCATGTCGAAATCTCACATTATAGTATGCTATGTATTTAATACATTAACAACGGGTCAACCGCCGTATACACTAAACTAACAACCCTAACTCATTACTCATTACAAGAATCAAATCAGTCATTACAAGAAGATTTCATTAATTCAAGATTTTCAAACGTGGGTCGTCACCCATCGTGGGAGAACTTCGAGTTTGGCTTCGTTGACCCTCATTACTTTGGCACGTCCATTAGTGGGCTTCGGCAATGGCGCACATGGGGTCAGTGGGTCGGTCACGAGGGATGTCGGTGGCAAAACGTAACAAAGCCTACAAATTATTTGAAACTAATTGCAAAATTAATCATAGAAGTATAGATCATTTGTAATATCGTGAACATATTAAAGGGTACAATCTAAGCCCTTATTTGATTCGTGTTATTTTCAAAATATATTTTTTCTATCTTTTCTTTTCAATCATACATTTTTCAATAAAATAATATTACACTTAAATCCAAAACATTTTCTTATTTTTTAATCATACATTCTCTATCAATTTACTATTCCAAAATATATTCTTAGTAAAAAAAAATGAAGCTCAAACCGTCGCTAAATTTAAATGGACTATGATTATTTGTAATATACAGACTATTTCACTGTTAGGTGGAAATTAAAATCAGGTTTTTAGTAGATTTTAATAAAAGTTGATGAAATGTATTGTTGAAAAGTTGTGAGACCCATAAAATATGTGATTGAAATGAATTATTAACTTTAATTTAAATTAAAATCTAAATTTTAATTGATATCGAAGGTAGAGTATTATTTGTAATATCATGAATGGTTGAAGTGTACCATCTAAAGTGTAACAATATATGCTAAATTTTTTTTTTTAAATAACTAAACAAATTAGGACGTGACACAGCGAAACTCGGATTTTTTGATTTAGCCCATGTTTGTGCCACATTATTTTTTCATTCTCATTCTTCTACTCATTTTCAACCACACATTTTTCTATAAAATAATATTTTATATCACATCAATAATTTTTCCTTCCTTTTCAACCACATATTCCCTATCACATAAAAAAAATACGTTCTTGTGGATATAATGTGACTCAAACAGGGGCTTAAACTGTCATCCTGACTCTGAGTGGATCTATTTCCAGACAATTTTTGGGCCCTCTTAAATCTTTTGCTGGACCCTCTTAATTTGGCTGGGAAAAGGTTGAAAGGCACCTATTTTGTCCTTTACTTTTGGACTGTTGTAGTAGGACGCGTTGGCCAGCGGGCTTCAATCTTGAGTCCATCTTCGACATCAACCCAACTCTGTTGACATCATTATATTTAGAGCCAAAACTGCTTGAACACGCACCAAGATCTGGTAAAAAACTTGACTTCCGTCAACACCCATGTCATACCTACCCTACAGGTCGATTAGCCTCTTCATGGTGCACCTATAGATGTCTTCATAACAACAAACAAAACTGTAAATTCAGATTTGCATAATTTTTTCTTCGCAATGAACTCGGACCTTTCAGTCATCATTTCTAGCGCCGACGATGCAACCCATGGTAGTGGACCACCACCCCCAACACCACCTCATCATGGAGTATCCAATGAACCTATGGGTCATATCCAATTTCAAACCAACATGGACGAATCAAGCAAGGCAGCTCACGCACAGGGCAGGTTCCGTCTATTCCTAGTTATTACCCAATTTTGCAGTGGACATGTTTTGGTCGTTTTTTGTTATTATTGTGGCGGTGGTTATGGTGGTGTTGTGGCGGGGTGAACGGTGGTGGTGGTGATTTTTTGGTGTTGCGGTGCAGGCGGCAATTGGTTTTTGGACAATTTATTTTTTGTTTTAAAATTTAATTTCTTGTACTTACCATTTTACCATCAAATAAATAAAAAATTTAAACCCTACCAATCCAAATCCAAATATTTCCGTCTCAACTCCCGTTTCCTCTTCTCTAGTGAGGGAATGGATTAACTATCAAAAAGTTGAAAATAACTCTCACGTTATCGTTAAATAATTAAATTACAAGACAAATTGTCGAGGCTCGTTTTGATAGTTAATCCATTCCCTCACTAGATGTAAATTCAAATTTTTAGTCTCTACAAATTCAAAAGTCCGAGTTGCACTCTGATGCAATTTTTGTCCCAATACTTTCCCTTAAAAGACACTCCCATGATATAATTGTGCTAGATGATCTTTGCCTTGAAATGATCCTTGACAGGTATATTAGATTGTGTTTCATGGTATATTTGGCTCATCATCTTGGATTGCCTTGATAATAAGTTCTTTCAAAATTGATTATTTGTCCCCAATTATGGATCTCATGTCATTCCTCGGAATTAACTGATTCATTGTAAACTCAAATATTATTATAATTTTTACGATCAAACAATTCTCAATCGTGGTCTTTGTAGATCGGATGTTAGCTATTACTTATCAAATCTTGCTCTACAATCTGGTCTGATTTCACCTCGACGATTATGTTACGATGCATTTAAAGCCTATCCTATCTTGATTTGTCCAATTACCTTGTTCAACAAAGGGTCCATTTGTATACAATAATCGCATTATAGCTATATATTTAGTGGTAAAAGTGTGTTTCATTCTATTACCCCTTTACTTATATGTTGTTCTATATCTCCATGAATCTAGGAACTTTGTTCTCTGACAATTACATATTATTTTTTATTTTATCGGAAGAGTCCTCCGAGTATTTTTGTTTTGCATTAGATTAAGTTACCTCTGCATAAAAAATGCATATTCGTAAAAAAATATTTGAAAAACCACGATGATTCAACTAAGCTAAGCCAATGATTCTCCGAGTAAAACCCGTTGAATCATCACTTATTCCATCAATAGATGAACTCATTGTCGGGTAAGTTTCACCCCGCATGAAAGGAGTAATGATCTGGGCACTCTCTCATAGAGAGGCTCGATGCTTTTAGCATTATAACTTGTTTGTTAAGATTAATATTTATTTATGAAAAAAACATATATGGTAGAATCATAACCAAAGAATATGACTCTAAGAAGCCTGTGCTTCATTTGTTGAAATAAGGACAAATGGTTTGATTCCATATTTCCTAATCAACAATAAAATAATTCTTAGATCTTGTTCATGAGATTGAGAAATATAAAGTTATTTTTTGGTTATTTTGATTATAATCAATTGATTCATGGAAAATTCAAAATCCTCAATGATGTATTTGATTAAATCATTTATTTCTCTTGAGGGGTCTTTGTCACATTCAAGATCTACGAATATCATGTCCGGTTGATCTAGGTCGACTTGATGTGTATGCATTCTTGTCATTGAATATTCACCTCATTCTTGTCGAATTCATCAAAAGATTTATGACCTCGGCCAGTGTCATGTGATGCCTGATTAAGGTTTGGGAACTCTATCCTTGACCTAAGTTGGAATGAGCCGAGTCTTCTAAGCGTTTAGTGAGTGTTGGATAGGTATAAGACATGAATGCTAAATCACTTTAAGGAAAGATATAATTTTTGAAAAATGCTAGATGTACATCAAAAAGTGTACATCAAGGTCTACATCCCCTCACATGGAGGGGTCCACTAGAATATTTTATTCGAATGGACCCCCTACCCATGTGAGGGGAGTGTATACCGTGATGTACACCCCGATATACCGCTAACATGACTCATAATTTTTTAGGTGGTCTTTAGACATCTACAAGCTGATGGGAAATCCAAATCAAATATCCTTACCAACATCAGTAGCAGCCAGAAGTGTGATTAAGCAACTGTTTAAGAATCTAACTTTAGCAAATTCCGTACATATTAAGTACTTAAAAGTCGCATTTTGTTAATTACCTTCCAAAAAGAAGACATTATTATTTGATATTTTTAAGATAGTTTGATAAATAACGATTTATCAATGGGACCATTTGTCTGTACCACATAGTTTCAACCCATGTGCCATGGTCGTACCTACCATATGACAACTTCAATATAATGAAAATTCATAATAATTTGGCTTTTTTTTTTTTTGCACCACATATTGGAATAAGTGGAATGCACTTGGATGGTGAGAGCGAGAGAATGACTATTGCTTATTCTTAAAATTAGCATTCTAAAGAGCGATAAGAAAGGAATGCTCTTCATTCGTCCTTTGCAATAATGAATAAGTACGTGTTTGATATGAATACTCAAAACACGACAAGAGATAAAGTATTCAACTTTATTGACGACACACTTTGATTTATAAACCAACGATTTGACCGTAGAAATAATGTCTCACGTTCAATTGTACCAAGAATGCTTATCAATAGCAACAATAATTCAGATTACATTTTATTCGATCTCACACCTTAACTCGTGAAATTCAGCATGAATCAATATTTATGTGCCAACTCAATCGAACATACTTTTTCTCTAGCAAGTGGTGGTTGGGGTACCATCTTTTGTCAAATCTTAGCTCAAATTTGGATAATCTTATGAATATTAATTTCTTGTGTTATTTTAACACCAACTAAAATTTCTTCTCATAGGAGACATGATACCATGTGGCAAGAAAAATTTCTACACATTTTTTCTAAAGGAAAAACTACACATTCAGTGTGAACCCATTGACAGATGAGCCCACAAAACGACGGTCCTGATCAAGAGTTGGCGGGCCAATCCACCACTGATCTTGATGTTGCCAGCCCAAGAGAGAAGGAATGATCCAACTGTTAAGGCAATTTTCCAGCATGTGGGCCATCACCACCTGAGCTAACTACTAGAGATGATAAGGTATGGGCCCCCACACCAGTCAATTAATACTATTGTCCCTAGTAGCAAATTGGTACTCAAATTTTTCAAAAGAAGCAATTTCCTACTCATCTCTAATTGCATTAGTTCAATAAATCTTTATTAAATCTTCATGGGATTCTCGTATAAAAATGTCTTAATTCAAATTTTTGAATGTTTTACAAGTCGAAAATCAAAAGATAATTTTATAAAATTGGATATATGAAGAGATAAAATTCGTTGATTGAGGAGAAGCAACGATTAGAGCTGAATGAACACAAACAAGGAGTGTCCTCGAGATATTAACCTCTCGCAATAGGGTTCCACTCAATGCTTTAGCTAAAGGGGGCGGAGTCGAGGAAATCATGACGCCAAGGGCTCTTGAATGCACTACCAACAAGTTTATCAACTATTCAACAATTGACACCAATCAATCTGATTGATTTGATTTTCCTAATCAAACCCTAATCACCAAACATTAGGGACATTCCGAATTAAAATCATTTAGTCAATCTCATCTCGCCATAAACTTCTCCCACCGAAAGGAGCCCACAATCTAGAAAATATTTTTCAAATACATTTCTTGAATTCTTTATTAAGGGTCCGTTCCCGTTCGTTAGGGATTAAAATTGAAAAATTAGTCGTTATTGTTGACTTTTATTAGATGAGCGAGACCAATAACGGTCATATTTTTAATTTTAATTGGATTTTAATCCCTACCGAACGGAGCCTAATTTATGCATTATAAAGCTACCGAGGACACGATCTCATCAAGTTACTCTGCTAAATCGACCGTCAGACAGAGAAGAGATGTACTACTCGAGCTTTCAAAAGTTATTAATAAAGTTCTGATCTATCATAAATTAGAATAAAACTATCGTGAAAGTAAAAATAAATAAACGAATAATTAGAAAACTAACGAAAATAATAGAATGCAAAATTCATAAACCATTGAAGTGACCCATTTTTGTGAATCGTTAAAAATTTATATATATGGCATATCATGCAAATTAAATAATAGAATTACATGTATCTTTGTGGCTAAAAAGTAAAAATTCAAAAATGGCCTAAACAAAATGTCAAAATAGCACCTTCCCAAACCCTAATCTTGAAATCAATCTCACAAAAAAATTGTATGATATTAAAGAAAACAAAGCAAAGCTTAAATCTTCACTCAATCCGTGTGTTGTTACACATCAAACTACACAAATACGGGATGAAAACGATGACCATTTCTTGTTTGTTTTAATCATTTCATCTAAAAAATTGAGTTTTTAGCTTGAATTTTTTAAATCTTATATTCAATATTACGGAGTCTCGCTCACTTGAGATTCAGATTCATTGGGGGCGTCGTCTGTCCAATACTGATTTAGCCCGGTAAGCATGCCAAGTTGCCCTTCTATCGAGCCACCACCACCGCTGCCACTGCCAATACTCGAGCCTAGTTGTTGACTAGGCCATAGAGCAACGTGAGTGGAAAAATTCATAAAATGCGGCCCACTAGACACGTTACCTCTATACAAATTGGCAGCAGCAGCAGCAGCGCTGTTATTTACTGAAGGAAATGTCCAAATGGGATCACCATTCATCACTTGGTTATTTGAACTGGCCACTGGCGGCCAAAAATTTGCCAGAGTTGAAGCATGGCTTGCCGGAATCGAACCGGTACTTGACTGCAGGAAATAATTTCCTATTTGATTCTGAGGTTGCCGTAATTCTTGCTCCAGCCTACGTTTTCGCCTTATACTTTCCTCAGTTTCCATTAAGTCTAGTGTATTGTCTCGCAACTCCGGCTTAGCCTGCAACAGATTGGGGTTAAGGCTTGTCGACTGAAAGTTCAACAACGTCGTTGAGGGATTCTCCGATGATAATCCGATGCTTGGTAAATGCCCTCGGCGTTGAGGCATCAAGAAATTCGAGTCAAAGTACGTAGATCTTAATTGAGATGGCACTGATATGCTGGAACCTGAGCTTCGTAAACTGATATTAAGTGAAGTGAAGTTTGCCGGGATTGTACCAGTGCCGGTGGCGGCAATGACAGCCGGTTCAGCTTGTTGAAGCAGCCATTCAATGGTTTCTCCATCGGACTTATGGCCGAGTTCTCTTGTGAGCTGAAAAACCCTAGCAGCACAGAGTGCAGGCATTCGGATTCGTCGGCCACGTCCATCGACCTTGGTGTGACGATCTTTCGTTGTCGTACGCTTGGGTGGCGGCTTCTTGGATGTCTCATTGGAGACGTAGTGGCTTGACGATGCTGTTGGTGGTGGAGTAGTGGCTCTAGGGGTCAATGTATCGGCTGCTGCGGCGGAGATGGCTAGAGATGGATAATTTGAGGTGGAGGAGCTGGCTTCATCTTCTTTCTTTTCCAGCAATTGGAATGGAAAGTTGTGGCATCGGTGGTGGAGATGATCATGATCACCTCCTTCCATGATCACGAGCAAAACTTAAAAAATAAGTTCTATTTCTCTTTCCCTTTCTCAAAAAAAGAAATTAAAAAAAAAAAAAGTGATTTTCTTTAACTTAATTCTATGTGTTCGTATGTTTCCTCTCTATATAGAATGATCAAAAGATCCTTCTTTAGATTGATGCCATGGAAGTGCTTTTAGAGAGAGAGAGGGGATAAGTAAGGAGGACAAACTTTAAGCAAGAAAGATAATGAGTACGAATTAAACTGGTGCGATGTGCCCTTAGAAAAAGCAGAAATTTTCAGAAGTGAAAAGAAAATAAGTGCTTAAGTTGGGCTTGTTATAATTTCTTTTTTTCAAAGAGAGATAAAAATATATGACCAGAGTTTCGATCAATATAATAAATATGAAGACAAAGATTGACATTTTAAAAAGTTACGAGCAGTCAAATTTCAAGACGGGGTAATTTTTTTTTTTCTTTTTTGTTTTACACGTAGAAATCCGCAGCCGCTACCCGTGAGTGCGCACCGTGTAAACCTCGCTCCATATGTAGTAGTCCACAAACCACATAAGAGATGTAAATTACACTAGGCAAGCCCGATGCGATGTGCTCGACCGAGGAAGTGTTGGCAGGAAATTTGAACATGATTTTCGATCTCCGAGTTCATCTGTTCCACCAACTCGGCCACCCCCAAAGGGGTTGGTTAATTTTTTTTTTTTCCTGTTATATATGAAGGAATAATGCTATACTTACACACTTAGTTCACATTCATTTTAACAGCCCTCTTACATAGGGGTGTGTCCCACAATTTTAAAAATCGCGGACCCCACCCCTATGTGAGAGGGATATGAAACAAAATGTACACCATTTTTTTTTATATATCCAGATGTCCACCTTAGACGACTAATCTTGGGGCCTACATTTTGGCCCCTCAAGACGCGGACCAGATAAATCGCGAGATATGCCACAAACTGGTCAGGGTCCAAGAGTCTCCTCCACTGATTTGTCAAAGTGTCGAGCGAGTCAATATATGTTACACATTGCATTTCAGGAGAACTCCTGGCTTTCAGGAGATAGCCCACCTTTCAAGAGTCCCACGAATCGAACCTACAACATCTGATCTGTCGGCAACTAAAAACCTCGTCCTTTATCAGTTGGGATGCTACACTAGCATTTTTGTACATGAAGGGGTGAAGGGGTTTTTATTTTGAGTGTAGTTGGACAGAGCCTTTGATTCAGAGTCCACGTGGGATGCTGGCTTTTTATGATTGAATGCATAAAGACAAAAGGTAGCCAGATTGGGTCCCAATCCGAAGTCAAAAAAATTAAAATTGAGAGTTAAGAAAGGTAAAGATGTTATGATCAAAGGTAAGAATGAATGGATCCCATCACCTTATTCACTTCCTTTTTAGCATTTGTTCTGGACCTTTGCAATGCTGGATTATTATGGACTGCTTTGGGATTCCTGATGTTTAATTTTTGTCTCTGCTTTTTTCATCTTTCTTTAGGGCTAAACATCCCTTTAACAGAGCTATTGCTTTTATTTCTATTTCTCATTAAAAAAAAAAAAACCTTCTTAAAAAAGTTACATTATGTCCATTTTTTCTAAAAATTCTTTTAATCAGGCAAAATACTTTCATAAAATTATTCAAACATATTCAAAAGTATCGTTTTGAGCTCAGAAGCAGCTTTAACTTTCTAAAAGCATTGCTAAAAGAAAATCTTGTCTCATAGCCATACAAATATTCATGACTTGCTTGTTACGTCTAATTGAATGCAAACATTCATGTCTTTAAAGATAAACTTTAATTTTAAAATATAAGGTAGTTCAATAAGGTCATACAAAAGTCGTGTATTCAAATTTTACTCATGCCCAACTATGGAAATTGTTTATGTTCTGATCTTTTGGTCACGAAAATTATTGGACCCACCTAAGGGGGAACACTGGAAATAAAATTTTTATAACAATAAATCTATCTCTTATTCACACTTTAAGATTTTAAATAACCTTTTATTTTCTCTCAATAACAAGATCATTTTTTCGCCGCAGGAAGCAATTTTATGTTTGCCTGAATTAAGCTATATATACATTGTCGTTGACATTCCCCTCTATATATTAAAATCTGACCAACGATGTGGAATGTTATAAAAATCAATGACTGCATCTACGATAAATGTCGTGCATTATGATATCAAAGTTAGGGCGTGTTTGATAAATAATATTGAGAAAAGAATCCATTTTAAATAGTGATTTGATGGCAAATATGTGATTAAAAGTAAGGAAAATTTTTTGACGTAATGAAAAATATTATTTTATTAAAGAATGTGTAATTAAAAATGAATTTTGAAAAAACTTATTTTGAAAGAATGTATACCAAGCATGAGCTTAATATAGACAAAAATGTACCTATGTTTGGCTCATGTTTATAAACTATTCAAACTCCACTCAAAAATCAAGTCATTTTATTTTCACATTTCAAATGATCCACATATATTATCAACTTATTTACAGCTCATTTCTTCCTATTTATAATTGAAATTATTTGTAAACACTTTCAAAACATGCTTGTCCATAATGCATATTTCGGAAAGTTTAAATTTTAAAGTGATCGAACATATTTTTTATTCTCACATTTAGTAGGATTCATAACTTATTCCTCACACCTCTTAGTGTAATCCACAACTTAAAAAGCACTACAAAAAAAAGCAAAAAGAACAGATGAATCATAACTCAAGATGGGCAAATCTTATATGCCAACCTTGACACACCTTTTGGAATAACTAATAAGAAATATGGCATGACTGCAAGAGTAGAAGCTATTGTCCATGGCTTTATTTCTACAGTTCTGTCTGTATTGCACGCGGGAAAAGATAAAAACTACAGTGACACGTACTGTGACTAGCAAATCTTGAATTTTCTTTTTCAGCAAGAATACTCATTTGTTTTTTTTTCCCCCCCCAATTATACAATAATTTCATTATATTGTCGACCATATTGAGTGCTGCACAATCAAACATGTAATGAAAACACAAAACTGTGACAAAAATATAGCCATGTAACCAATTCATCAAAGAGAAACAAAGAAAAAGACATGGCCATGAAAGGGTAAGGGTTAGAAAACCACCAAGTGGCGGAAAAGATCACTAAAGGAGAAAAATGAAACACGTCAACAATCATATGCTCTTTTACTCGCTTTCTTCGCCAACCTCAAACCTCTCTTGCAGATGCCATTACCAAATCATTACGAGTCTACGAAAAAAAGAAAAACCAAGTAGTTACTCGTCACCATCTTCAACTTCATCATTCTCATCATTCTCTTCCGAGCTATCACTTCCATTTTTCTGCAGTGACATCTTAGATCAACACTTGCTACAGATAATGACATACAACAAATAAAGATAGAGAAGAAAAATGGATCAAGTAAATTTCTACGAGTAGAAATGATTCACTTACTGCAGATGTTTATATACTTAGTGTTGGTGTGAATGTCTAGAATCAGAATACTAAACAACCTCGCTCCCAATACGGGGTTCCGCTACTAAACTTAACAGGTAAGTAGCTGCTGTATTTATATTGCATCCATTCCAGGCGAATCAAACACCATAAAAAGCCAAGAGATTAAAAGATGTTTAAACTACAAAATTTGATCCCACTATTTTTATATTCATGACCATAGAGAGTCCTCTAAGCAGGCAATAAGCAAGCAATACACACGTGTATTATGTATCCATGTATAACTACTCCATCATCTATACTAAACTGTACAAGTGCCTTAGAGAAGTAATTTTCTTTGCTTACCTCATCATCGCCATCATCCACGTCAAAATCTTCTTCATCAGCCTCCTACAGTAAGAATACAGTGACCACACTAGGAATATTAAATAGCCACGCAGGTTGAGCTCACCATAATCTTCTATTAATATTTCAAGGAGAGTATGAAGAAGGGCATGAAAAGAACTTTACGTTGTTAAAATAAGTGAGAGGATTTGGCCATAGATTGTCCTTGATTATCTCAGCAACCTGCTGAAATAAAGGTTAAGAATATATGCAAAATGCCCATGCCCATGCCCCTAAAACGAAGTAAACCTAAAGTCCATTCACTGCTCAAGACATGATTTACCTCATCATGAATCTCCACTATATCATCTTTGTGCAGGGTGTCACTAAACCAGGTAAAGAAGCTGCAAACCATGTGGCATGAGCAAAAGAAACGGAGATACATGAGAATATACAAATACTTGCCAAATGGCAATGCAATCTAGTTCCAGATAATCAAATGCAAAGACTAAAGCAAGTAGAAAGAATATCCAATTTTTACATATTACGATCACGAGCCCACGTAGAATAAGATAAAACAAAAGAAATTGCACATTAGGATCATCATCACAGATGCTATAAGATAAAGCAAGTCAAAACTGTGCCAATGTGATATATTTTTTGCACATGCACAATCCAAAACACGACAGACTATATCCCTTGTCCTCTATAAAGCAGCAACAATTTATTGCTGCAAGAAAAGAGTACAGGTAAAAGTACATATAAATATACAACTGTCCCATGTCCGAGAATTAAAGGAGACAACACAGAACTATGTACATCAGAGCACAAGGATGCATTCATGGAAAACAGAGAAGGCATATTGTAAGAGTGCATTCAAGAGGATTACGGAATCCAAAATGAAAATGGTACAAATCATGAGCACAAAATCTTAATGAAAACATTCAAGCTGTTTGCAGCAAATTTGGCAAGTACACCTGACGATTTCCAGCAAAGAATTTTGCAGATGATACTGTTCAAGTACCTATTCTGGAATACAGGTACAGCAGAAACAAGTCCACATCTTATTTGAATGGAAAGAAAATTTACGGTATAAAGATGATCAAAGATGGTTGTGGCATTACCAATGTCATCATATTCTTTGAAATAAACACTGGTATACTTGAATGCAACTATAATGAAGAAATTGTGTGAGTTATTGGTCTTGTTAATGGCCCCTGTTAAGGAATATATATCTCACATCGATAAATGATGTTGACACAGACCAATTAATAAAGATCTTGGGCTACTCCTCTTAATAAGGTTGACCTTGTAAGATAGAACCACAAATCTTAACATGGTATCAGAGCCCATTATGCTCCAACGAGCAATTCGATCCCGTTAAGACTCTAAAATGAGCACGTAAATTTCAAAATTGATCTGCTCAAATGAGCCACCATCTTGCGGGGGCGTGTTAAGGAATATATATCCCACATCGATAAATGATGTTAGCACAAACCAGTTAATAAAGATCTTGGGCTACTTCTCTTAATAAAGTTGACCTTTTAAGATGGAACCCCAAATCTTAACAACCCCAAATGACCATAGTGACCTATTCGTTAGGATGAAGTTGCAACCCACTCAGCAGCCTAGTTTACCACTTCACATGTCAGCATCATTACCTTTCCTAGAGTAAATCCACTAGTCTCCGAGTTGCTAAAAGAATTGTCAGTATAGAGTATAAACTTGCATATTGCAAAAAGTACCTAGTGTTGCAATTTATTGAACTCAGTTCCATTGCCCGATAGAAAACAAACTAATGTTCAAAAGTACAATGTAACAACCTTTCCTCAGAATGAGACCGCTTGTTTCCTTTAGCCTCATCACCACCATTTGGAATGGCCTTCACAAGAAACATGCCAATAAGCTTAACATGGAACTTAGAGAAGTTGCAAGAGTCAAGGTATGATGATATCAAAGCTTACCATGCCTTCTTTCCATTTAATGGATGTAGAGCTTATTTTTGTTGTTCCATCCTCGAGGAAGGTAAAAGTCTTGGTGAGTTTCGAATCTTCAAAATACGGATTGGGTTTGAAGTTCTGAGGGGAAAGCAATATAGAAAATTAGTATATTTTATACAGACTTCATATGCTATAAGAGATACAAACAGCATATTCCCACGAGTAAAATTCTACAATACCAATAAATAAAAAAATAAAATGAAACAAAAAAGACTCACAAATGTAATTGAACAACCCGATTTCAAGTCTTTAGATTCTTCCACTTCAAGGGAACTTAAATACTTGAAAATCTGGCATCATATGAAAGAGATTATCCAACTTGTGTCAGATTGACCAAGCACAACAGTTAATTCCATAATAAATCCATTATTATGTTTTCTTAATTTAGAGAAAGCAGACTGGCAAAAGATGAACCTTTTCATCTTCTTCAGTTAAAAGTTCACTAAGGGCAGGATGACTCAGAAACTGCAAGGGAAGGAACACGTGTCATTGAGGAGGGAAAAAAACACTTTAAGAAGTGACAAAGACTTGTAAATAGCAAGTATGGGATCACTTACTGCAGTCATCCAGAAGTCCGGAATTGACTTTATGACGTCATTTCTCTTATCATAGACAGGCTTCCTTTTCTCACTGTACTTCTGTTCTATTTCCAAGACTTTTTCACTAGCTTCTTCATTGATCTGCAAGCAGTGAAAATAGTAATTGACATTTTAATCTCTTCCATTTTAAAGTTCAAAGGCATTCCTAGTAAACTAATGAACTATAGCAGTAGCTAAAAATCATATCAATGTCTCAAAATAAATAAAATACATGCAATTCCTTAGGTATTGTTTTCATGAATTTCAGCCTCATCAAGATCACTTTTGTTGTAGCTAATAAACCACAACCACAAAACAACTTGGATGTGATTCTCAAGCACTAGTATCAAATTCATGCTTATTAAAACTACTAGGCAAATGTACAATGCCAATCATGCCGTTATCTTTTTGCAAGAGTGAAGGAAAAAAAGGGTAAGAAATAAATTGAAAATCAAATTTTAAAAATTCAAATTGAGCAACGCTGTTTTGATGAGTTCTAAGTTTAATAACATATTAGAATTGAGCAACTTTCAATATCTATCATGGGAAAAAGAATATTAACAACTAGGCTTCACTGAATTTCTTCAAATTCTAGGTCCCAATAACTTGTGGGTCCTCCTTACAGGACCCAAATAATGCGAAAAAAAAGTAGCAATCTTTTCTTAAAAATCTCTCATTTCTATTGTAGAAGGGACTGCATTTGAAATATGTATTCAAAATTCATAACAAGATTAATTTACGTTTTTCTGGGTCCTCCTTGCAGAGCCCAAATAATGCGGAAAAAAAAAAAAAAAAAATCTCTCATTTCTAATATAGAAGGAACTGAATTTAAAAAATTAATCAAGATTCATAACAAGATTTAATTACTTTTTCTGGGTCCTCCTTACAGAACCCAAAAAACTCGAAAAAACTAAAAGTAGCAAAAAATTTCTTTCTTAAAAATCTCTACTCTTCTCTCTAGACAGAAGGAAATTGAAGTAGAAATATGAAATCAAAATTCTTAAAAAATTCCACAAAACTCAAAAAAACTCAGGAAAATTTTTAGGAAAGTGAACTAGAAATAAGAAACGCAGTAAACATTTCATGATGCAGAACGCGTTTGATTAATTCTATTAAAATTTATAATAAAACTGATTTACTTTTTTTGGGTCCTCATTACAAAATCCAAATAACTCGGAAAATTTAAAATAAGCAAATTTTTTTTCTTAAAAATCTCTGATAAGACTCTGGAATCCCATCTTAAAAAGTCAAACTTGTCGAGCGAAATAGCCCGTACCCTTATAAATTGATATATATTTTCATGTTTATTCCGTGCAATTTTATTGCCTAACAAGAAGAACATTAAGAGGAAAATGAATTTCAAAATTGAGGACAAATTACTTTTACCTTTTCAAGTTCGTCTTGGGCTTCCTGGAGCTTCTCAATGGAAAGGAGTAGGTCTCTATCAATGTGCTCTGTCGCGTTGTTTTCTTCAATTTTCTGCTTTTTCCCTTTGTCAACTCCCATTTTTTCTTCAAACTTTAGAATTTTACAGGGAGGAAAAATTGTTCCCGCTGCTGTTTTGAGAGCTTTGCTTAAAACCCTAGATAAACCCCTTCTGTTTGTTTATATGTATAGGATATAGCATCTTTATAGCAACAGAAAGCGCCTCAACGTGACAGGGTGAGTGACGAGTACAGAAAAAGAATTAATCTACTTGTACCGAAATCGTTGACATAATGCCACATGGCGACCCCCTATTGGGGGCGCCTCTCCCCGCAACAGGCGTCCCCAATAGGGGGCCGCCACGTGACATTATGTCAACGAAGGCGTCAACGATTTCTGTACAAGTAGCACGATCGACAGAAAAATGAGTAATGCTATTATGCTACTATTGCACTTGTTTAGGTAATAACTAATAGAGAATGGCTACAGTTACAGTCATTAGGGGCTGTACAAACATCTTTTTTCTAAATAATAATACAAGCCAGTGTAGTTGATAATTATATAATTTTAGGTCCATGTTTCAGCCACATTCAAAATTTTATTCTTTTTCAATCACATATTGTCTATCAATCTACTATTACAGAATACATTCTTTCAAAATAATGTGATTCAAACACACCCTAGATGATAAATTCATTTAAATGTAGTGATTCATTTGATTGAATCTATAAATTGAAGTCACTTAGATTAATGTTTTAACATCACTGATGTTAAATAATATTATTCTAAAAATAAAGAGAATAGCCGAATAGCCTTGGTCCTTGGGGCCAGCTTAGAAAGTTTGGGTCCGTCTACTAGTTATGGGTCTTTCAGAGTATGGGAGAGTTTTTGAAATGATCAATTTTGAATGAATTATAGTAGTTAGTAAAATAGTCAAATTCTTGATTAAAAGTTTATTATTCAACACATTTTAAAGTTTAATTTAAAAAAAAAAAAATTACATATATTTTCATTTATAAGAAAGGTACATGTATCCTAAACAATATAAAAGAGTCTAACCTTTGGCATAGTAACCATAGTTCATTCTTAACACGTGTTGTAATGACCTATCATCAACCACGAACTAGTTTGGGAAAATTTTAGAGTTGCCCTAATTGCTCTCGCTCAAGGCAATAAACCTTCTCCCCTCTCGCTCTCTTCCAATGGAAATGACTCTGGTCACAATTTCTTGACGACGTAATTCAGCATATGTTGCCTACACCGTCACAGTCGCCACTGAGGAAGGAGTCACCACAAGTAGATCCGCTACATTTTCAGTAGGAATGCGACGTTCCACCATCATCTCAAGTGTCAGCCAACAAGGGCCTGAAGAATAATGTCTTGAGATATCTCCTGAAGCTAGCCAATGCCGCCAACACGACATGTCGAAAAGTTATCTGATTGTGCAATTTGCTTGTCGGAGTTTGCTGACAGGGACAATGTTCGACTGCTTTCTCGTTCGCATTTCTCTCCCTCCCCTTTTTCTCTTTTTTTTTCCTTCGCCTGTGTTTGACACCCATTTTTTTCCATTCTCATTCTCTATCTTTTTCTCTTTCTTCATTTCAACCACATATTCTATCAATAAAATAATATTACACATAAACTCAAAAATTCTATTTACTTTTTAACCACATTCTTCCATCAATCACTATTCAAAAACTAATTTTTCTCCCAAAATGGGTGTCAAAAGTATAAATTATCATAAAAACAACTTGTGTTAAAATTGTGTGTACAAATAGCTTTAAAGGGCAAGTGTCTAGAAAGTGGAGAAGTAGTAGCTATCAAAAAGGTGTTGCCTGAAAAGAGATACAAAAATCGTGAACCCTAGACGATACGTCTTTTTTATCACCCCAATGTTGTTTCACTCGAGCACCGCTTTCTTTTTCAACCACAGACAAGGATGAGTTTCACCTAAATTTCTTAAGCTTTTGAATAATGCCTTGGAGACATTAAAAAGTTGTGTATATTTTCTCTAAATAGAACTTTTGAGTGTACAAATATGGCTCACTAACCAATTTGTAAGCAGCTCTCAAGATTTTAATATCATTGTCCATTGAGCAAGCAGGCTCGAAGATTTTGCTTAGACCTGAAGTCTGTTCTTTTTTTAAAGATATCTTTTTATCTTTTGCTTTTCTCATGGTAAAATAAATTGATGTGACACAGTAATTAATCCATTATGTTGAATAGGTGAAAGGTGAACCAAATATTTCTTATATTTGTTCTCGGTACTATCGCGCGCTTGAGCTGATATTTGGGGCAACTGAAATTGATGTATGGTATGCTGGCTATGTTCGTGCTGAACTTCTTTGTGGACATGTTATCTACAAGTCATAACATATTTCTCTTGAGAACCAGAGAATCAATGAGTGAATTGATGATATTTATTTATTTATTTCGTTGGTAGCCTCTCTTTCTTGGTGAGAGTGGAGTTGATCCACTTGTGGAAATCATCACGGCAACCTTGTCACCAATCCATATATAAGAGCATAAGCTTAAATTTTATAAGTAAACCAGTGAGTTTTAAAATGAATAATTTTTAATTTCTTATTTGATAGTAAAGTATGAGTTACTTTCAAAATGAAGCTTTGAATTGAGAAGAAAATGAAGAATTTATCATAACGGAGTTTTTACATAGAGAGTGAGGAAGAAGATGAGGAGAAGACGTGTCAACAACAAAGACTTGAGCATCTAGGGGATGCTGACAATTACCCAATTGAATTTTCTGTCCTGAGTTCTCATTAATTCATTGTCAAATGGTTTTATGGTGGAATTGATGACTATATCTCTATAGTCTGTCTTGGGCAAGTTTTTAAAAAATTCGAACTACACAAACCGTAAGAGTCTATCTTTCACAGAAACTGATGGTTCTTGGCGATCTTCCAAAATTTCTGTTGTTGTGCTGTGACTTTCCATAGTTTTGTTGTTGTGCTTCTAAAATCTGTGTTCGATATTTGGTTTCTGCGTTTTTTTGGTCAGTTGCCCTTTTCACTTTCATCTTACATTCCACCATTGATATTGTGCAAGGTCTTACTGATAGCCATCCGTGGGATTTTTCTCCTTCTTTATTTTGTAATGGCAACAGGTCTGTTTACTTCGGGTTATAATATTTTGTTACACTATATTTCCGTTGCAGAAATCTTGTGTTTATTAATGTCCAGTCTTCACTCTTGTCCTATTGGAGCTCTATGTATGTATGGTTAAGCACCAACTGTTTTCACTTTCTGACTTTTTTTGTCAATTTGATATGTTGCATTACTTTCGTCTTCATGATGTCTCTTCTACAGTTTAACAGGGAAGCTGATGTCTCTTTCACATTTCTACCGGCTAAACATGTTGACACTAGAATGAGTTTTGAAAGATTTAACATCTATTCTTCAGAATAAGATGAGCAATTATGATAGTGATTTGTTCTTAGGCATCTTTGATGCAGTAGAACAGGTTAAGTTATAACATAATTTAAATAGAAAATGACACTTTCCATATCCCTCACATGAAGGATTACAATTTCACAGAATTTAGAATAAATAAATACAGAATTAGGAGAACAAAACCATAAATTTTAAGCCATTGTCTAACTGCTCTGAAGTTAACTTATGTTGCTGTATGGATTATATACTGAGTAGTTTTTAGTCTTTTAGTAGGCAACTGGAGCTCGACCATACTATGTTGAAGGAAATTCATCAATGGAAAATTTCTTGAAACTCGGAAGCTCGGTGTTAGCATATAATTTTATTTTGCAATCGAAATCTGGAAGGTTTCTTTTCTTAATCCAAAACATGGAAGGGAGAATATCATTTTTCTCTAAAGCTCAATTAAATGTCTTGGGATGTCAAAATATTTCGATATATTGCTATCTTATGATGAATCTCGATATTCCCTTATCAACTGTCATGCTATTATCAATATTAAGGTAGTTAATTACAGACGGGTTTGATGACTTTGTATGAGAAAATCAGTTGTCAACATGGCGCATTGTTGAAATGGGTTCTATGATGCAATGTTGTGCCCAATGCTCGAGGGGTGTTATTAATCAATCCTTACAGCACGTGATGTCAGTCTTCCACTGATTTGTGACTTCGTCTAGAGCTACAACACTTTTTATATTGCAAATGTTTGTTGTTCTTTTCGATAGTTTTGCATAAATTACTGTTACAATCTGATGATATGGGAAATCTATAAATTTTAGCTTATTTTATGTTTTTTGTATTCAGGTCATGCGAGGTCTTCCAAAATCAATTGCTTGGGATGACAAAGGGGCAGCTGCTTCAGAGAGTTATGCATATTTTTACTGACATAATTTTCCTCTTAACTTTTGTCCATTTACTTTACAGCACTAAGGATTTGTTTTTGCGATTAATATTTTCTTCTGCCTTCTTTATGAGCAGGTAAATCTGCATGCTTAAAAGTGTTGCTTGATTTTTTTAGGTTCATTCTTTATTTGGAAGTTCTGTCTTCTCTATCTGTAGGTCGAGTTTGTATATATAATTTGTAGGCCACATTTTTAGGCTCATCCTTTTCTTACATGCCTAAAATATTAAACATGTAAAATAGATAGTTCTTTCATTTTTGGTTGAGAAGACGGTAATTCTTTAGATAATATGAGCATTCTTAGGTTTATTTGATTATTTCATGTTTGATTGATCACTCTAGAAAACTTGAGTTGAATATAAGTTAATAGTTTTTGTCCATTCAAACAATTTACTTGAGGAAGTTCTTTAACTAGAACATAATTCATGGTTCTGAATACACCATTTTTCCAATGTTGTTGGCTCAAAACATTCAACAACATTTGCTTAAAATTGATGTAACTAATGCTTAACACAAATAATTTTTTATATCCACGATATTACATAGTCAACTACACTATGGCACGTGTCTTGCACATGCGTCTCACTAGTGTATAAATAATACATAGTTACTTGTAAGACCATATTTAAGAGGTTCTCTATTTTTAAAGAGTATATTTTATCATTTAGAGAGCATCTATAAATTTAGAGAGTTAAAATTTTGAAATACTCCAACAAGCTCTTTATATTTAACACTTAATTTACTACTCCCAAAAAATATTTATTTTTTTCTTAATCTTTTATCTTAACTAACTTTTCTTTAGATTATTTTATTAATTTCCAACATTGAAAATTGAAACGTTTTGAATTAATGTTAATTTAAAGAATCGATTGGTGCATGATTTTAAATTGCGACTATTTAGAATATAGAGACCACCTCATATTTAAAGAATCTATTGAATATACTCTAATAATTTAAAATAACTTTACATATTTTAGCAATCATTTTCTATTGTGTATTGACTAACTTTTGGGCTAATAAGTGCTGATTTCCCCAACCTATAACACAACACCACCAAAAAAATAATCAAAATTAGCGAAAAAAATTACAAAAAGGCCATTAGGGTTTTGAGATTTTTATAAACGCATCGACCGAAGCCTTTGTCCCACAACACTATTAGTCGATTGATAACAACATCATCAATTAGAAAAAAAAATAATACTATCTAGCAACCCTATTACTAAAATCACGTTATGTGGCACGTAGGACTAACGATAAACGTGATGTTATAAACTCATTTAAATGGACGTACCGTGTTTTCCCATATTGGGTGGTGTTTTAGCACGCAGTATGACATTACTCATCAAAAAAGGGCCCGTGCTTGATGTGTGTCCAAGAAATACAAAATGTCCAAAGAACCATTGACATAATCTTTCCTATAAATACCCCCATGCAACATGAAGGACAATGTATGAAATCGAACTCCTAGTCAAATCTTAGTCTATTTTGTTCCTCTTGCACTTTTATTATATTTTTCAACTCAACTTGATAGTTGGGGGTGAAAATAGAGGCTGAAGCACCCTTTTGAACAGTTTCCTTTGCAAGCTATATAATATGTATGCAGGTTTAGAGAAAAGTGTATTGGGAGGTAACAACAAATCGATTGATTTATTTTGTCACCAAACAATTCAACCTTGACATATTCTACTAATTTGCTAGGAATATCTTCGACTTCATAAAACCATAACATTTTTTATCGATATGTTTTTTAAGCAAAAAAAAAAAAGGCGTAAAAATAAAATAGGAATTAAAAAATTCGTATTGTTCGAACTCATATTTATCAATTTTTATGACTTTTAAATTTTTTGCCTTTTTTTAGGCATTTAAACCAAGCCAAATATGCTCTAATCTATGACAAAAAGATGGATTAACCAAGTTTTAAACCCACATGTTATCTTAATTTACAGATATTGATATAGATTGGAGAAAAACTCGAACTCCAAAACAATAAAACTGTGAATTAAACCAAATCTAAGAACAAATGGTAAATCATTGTCAAGGTAACATCAACAAATTGGGAAAGCTGCACCATTAGTCCCTAATTTATGGTTACAACACCATATTTCGTTTCTCAAATGGACGAATTCCATCCACTTTACCATTGAAAAATCAATTTTTGACGATGAATATAAGTTCGATAAGCAGATTTGGTCCTGGTTGGTTAGTCGAATTCAAATGAAAATCGCACGATTGAAAGAAATGAAATGTACGAATTTGAGTTTTGTACAAGTACCACATCAGATTCAAGAGAGACTCTCGGTGTTATATATGAACGAGGCTTGATCAGCATATATCAATGATTGATTAGTTTCTAAAATTTTTAACTCATCTACCGTTATCTATTGGTAGCATTGTTTCTTGGAGAAGTCACTAGCTCTTATTGATTTACTGCATGCCTTTAGTTTCTTTTTCTTAGCACAACACGGCACTAATAACTTTTCGTTCTAAGTATGATTTTCTAGTTGAGTAATTAGCGCAAAACGTCCCTATCTTTACACGATTTTGTGCAAAACGTCTCTACCTTTCGTTTCTTGGTGCAGAACGTCCTTACCTTTTCAATTTTTGGTGTGAAACGTCTTTTTGACCATTTTACCCTTCTATTGAAATAAAACAAATACAAAAGAAAGGAAAAATAAAAACTAAATTGTAATTATGGGTTCAAACTTTTAAAAATGTGCAAATTAGTCACAAATATGAAAAAATCATCAACCTCTAAGCCGCCACATTTGAAGGCAAAATCCCCAACCTCCAATCACCTTGGCTGTCGAATCAACATATCACTTTGAAGCCCTCATTGCCCTCTTCACAACCCACCCAACCACCAGCCCCTACTCAAACATATTTGACCGAAATCGAGCTACAAACTTCACCGCATGAAATGTGGTCAAACGTTGAAATCACGTTGTCCGGCCACCTTTCTGGCCGAAACATACCACCAGCCAACTTCCCTACTCAAGACAGCCTCGACCATGCAAATAATTTAGCCCAAACAACAAGGATAATATCTGAATTTCAAATTGAAAGTTGCCCATCGCGACTATTACGACACCGCACTAGTTTTCCTCCAATTCTGAAACCACCGTGATGACCTATAGTGGCAGACTACTTGGGTTGGGTGCTCCATCACCTGGGGCACCTAGCTCAGTCATGGGTCCCCTTCAATTTGGCTCCAATCATCTTCAATTTGGGTCTGAAATGTTCGCTGGTGCGAACTCGCGAGCGTAGCGATTGGACTGTTTTTCTTTGAAATTGGCGGTTGTTGGTTTCTTGTTGAAAGAAGTTGTTTACATAAGTAGCTTCGACTTTATGAGGGGAGTCGACCAGTGGTGGATTCAGGCCGATTGGGTGGTTGGACGACGAGTTGTGGGTGTTTAACCGATTTTCAGGCTGTGATTTTTGAATTTGATTTTCGGCCAAATTACAACGAGTTATAGGGATTTCTTGGTATGTAGTTGTAGAGTGTAATGATGAGGACATGTTGGAACCAAGATCTGACGGTTTGGACAGTCGGGAGTCGCCGAAAAAATGAGCTCATGTATTCGGCTAAAAGGAGGTAAAAGAGATTTTTTTGTTCTTTTTAATATTTTTATAATTTTTGGATTAATTTGCATTTTTTAGAAGTTTAGGAGTAAGATTGAAAATTATTCTTTATTTTTCTTTTCTTTTGTGTTTGTTTTATTTCAATAGAAGGGTAAAATAGTCAAAAATGACCTTTTGGGCCAAAAATTGGAAAGGTAATGACGTTCTGCACCAAGAAATGAAAGGTAGAGACGTTTTGCACAAAACCGTGTAAATGTAAGAACATTTTGCACTAATTACCCTTTCTAGTTTATATTTTTTTTATAATTAGGCCAAAACTGAGGCCAATTCGTGCATTTCTTGGATGGACCCCATCTCCAAAATGTCGGGAACCCTTATAGACCCTTTCAAGTATAGATTGAAACTGTAGGTGTCGATCCCAAAGTTCCTATGTTCACAACTTTGTGGATTTATTTCTTATTGATAGCCCAAGAATAACAAACTAAGAGGGGTTGAATTAGTTTTTAAAACTTTTTTGAATAATTAATCTAAATTTAAGCAAGTAAAGATTAAATAAATTTATTCAAATAATAAGCACAAATATAAAAGCGATAAGTAAAAGGGAGAGATGATACAAATGATATAATTGTGGAGGTTCGGTCTAAAACAAAGATCTGCGTTCTTCGTTACCAAACTCTTCGGTACGAGCAAAGCCTTTTTACTATGTTGATTGATTTATGGTGCAATTCAACCCTTTACAATGCTTTCAGTTACTTACAAACAAGGGGCGATCCTTACACAATGTTGAGCTTTACAGGATCTCAACACGATCCAAACTATCGAACTTTACGGGACCTCAATATGACCTACACAGTGACTTACAACAATGAGCATCTGTCCTTATACAATATTGATCTTTAAGGGACTTCAACACGATCCACATTTTATCAAATTGATTTTACAATGAAATTCCTCTCTTAATAAATAATACAAACAAATTAAGTACTAAGAGAGGTTAACATTTCAATGAATGGTAATAAATGATAGCTCAAGTATTAGATGAAAATTTTCGACGAATATGATAGCCAAAAATTAGATTCAATCAAGCAAAGTGTTTCAATGAGAATATGAAGAAAAAAATACAATGTAAATTCAAAAATATTCTCAAGAAATATTTCTCTTTTAATGGATGATTGTAATAAATTAAGTGTTAAGAGAGAAGTGGGAAACTTAAATGAATATGATGATTTTACAAGTTTAGTTCAATCAATCAAAGTTTCAATATGAAGAAGAAGAATGAGAAGAAAAGTTTATGCAATGTAAGTGCAAAAATCTTCTTAAAAAACAACTCTATCTTTTAATGAATATAATTTGTGATAAATTAAGTATTAAGAGATATTACAAACTTTGATGAATATGATGTTTATAAGTTTGATTCAATCAAAGTTTCAATATGAAGAAGTAGAAAAAAATTATGCAATGTAAGTGCAAATAATATTTTTCAAATGAAAAACTTTGATTAGTATATTTTCAAAAATTAATTTGATCAAAAGTTTTTCAAAGCTAAATGATTTGATAATAATAAATGAGATGATAAATCAATATAATTTTGCTTAAAAGTATCTCATTGAATGTTCTTGAGTGTTAAAATGAATGGCAAGTGAATTGGTATTTATAGCATTCAAAACGTCCAAAGTTCTGCCCAACTGGACAACTATTCGGACGTCCAACACTCATCCGGAGGACCAACTAGCCGTTGCGGTTGGAACGGTCAAAAAACTGACAGTTGGGGATAATCCGAACGTCCGATTCATCCATAATCGAACGTCCAATTCATCTATCGGACGTTCGGATTGACATAAGTTTTTTTGTCAAATCGGACTGTCTGGTTGGTCAATCGAACATTCGGTTGATTGTTGACTCTTTTTTTAGAGATGTGATTTAAGTTCAAATATCACTTTAAAAAATCAATCTTACTTTTGATCAAAAATATTTTATGCAAGTGACATGAAAATAACTCTTTGTGCACAAAATGATTTTTGAGCTATTGTAATTCATTACCAAAGATCAAAGTGTTATACATTTACATATGATCTCAAAAGCCTAGTCTTTGATCTTGCTTCAAAGTTTTTTTATGTTTGACTCTTAAACTCTTGATTTTGATCTTTCTTGACATTTGACTTTAATGTTTGACTTCGATTTTGATCATTTTCATGAGCCCGATTTATAATGTGTAGATTTTGACAACGCTCAATTAATTTTAACATTGAACTATCATCACTCAAAATCAATTGTTAAAAACAATATAAATCTTGTTTGTTATGATCAAAATATTAAGGATGAAATCAACCATATGTCAACACTTATTTTGCTCACCGTGGTTTTAGATAATCAAAGGAAAATATAAATTTTAAATTTCGGCATTCCACTTGCTTTTTTTTTCAGTTTTCTTTTAGCTATTTAAATGTAAGATTGCTGATTGAATAAATTGAATTCCCTTTGCTATAGCACTCACTGGATCTTCTTCTTCTCTGCAATTTTATTTTTCCCCTGTTTCTTTATCTTTAAAACTTGCACGGCCGGTATGAGGTGGAAGACAAAAATGATTGATTATGAGGATGGTCCTTTGGTTCCCAAAGAAGTATTTGTTGAAGAATAATGGAGAAAACACCGGAGTTGAAGAATAAACGAACTAAGGTTGCAGCAACAATTCACAAACTTGAAGACAAGAAATCAAACTTGATAAATTCCACAAAAGACTTGATCACGATACCGTTGTCCTCAAACAATATTTGCCCCCTCTATGAATGATTTAATGCTTGAATGGTTGATAACAAATGATTTGTAGGATTTAAACGAACCTTGCAATGATTAATACTCAACAATTAAGTATAATCCTTGAAAACTAAAGAACACAAAAGAATCTTGAATATGAAAAGAAATTTGTACCATGCAGCCGCATGGTTCAAACCATACCAGGACATTTAGTCCCGGTAAAGGCCCATGCGGCTGCATGGTAGTACAATTTTTTTTTTTTTTTTTTTTAATTTTCGTTTCTTCATTCCAACATCTTATTTGTTTTGAATAACAATCATTTTCCAACAATATTACTTGTTGTCAAACGATACTGGGTTTTCAGGGAAAACAATTCCACATCCACAAGGTAATAGCATGGAATCTGTCGAGGTTGAAAAATCATCAATAATCAGCCATAATCCGGAAATCAGTTTTATTTTTTATTTCTTTCGGGAACTGATAAATTTTGGACATGCACGAATAGGTTTAATTCTTTGTAAAAAATGTTAAGCTGTTTCAGTATAATTTTGCCCCCAACTTCTTTGCAAGTATAAGCATTGCTCAGATAATTCGTAGTTTCTGATTGAAAAAATTTCAAAAGATCCAAGTTAGAGTATTTTCTTATGCTTTTCTTGGAAGAGTTGAACTTTGAAAGGGGCGTGTGATCTTCTCGGTCTGAAGAAGATAGACATATATATTATTAAGAATAATTATATTCGTACATAATCATTTATCGAATTTTTTACCGAACTGACAAGTGGCGGCCCCCTATTGGGGCGGCGTCCGTGGGTCCGGGCGTCACCCCAATAGGGGGCCACCACTTGTCAATTCGGTAAATGATTATGTACACGTAGCGCGGTCGTATTATTAATAAGGGGCAAATACCACGTGACACTTCATTCGAGAAAATATTGTAGAAAAAGTAGGAACAAAAATCTCACATCAGCTGCACAAGCCACTGATCTCGAATTAATAAGGGAAATGAGCTACCGCTAATAAGTTGATCTCTTGGGATGGAATTCAAATTTCCGACACTATATACCATCCTTATGCGTAGAGATAAATTGAAGAAAATAATAAAAAAACCATACTAAATAAGGATAAATCTATATGTACATAATTATTGTACATAATGAATTACATAAACTCATGTGGAAGAAATCTGACCGTGAATATGAAGTGTGGAAAAGTCAAAAATTGTAGACTGCCGATGAATGCGCGCCACATGTCTATTATATAATGTATTATGTAAGTGATTATATACTTGTAGCATGATCCACTAAATAAAGAATAAAGTACACATTGGTGGAGCTTTAAATAAGGGAAAAATTCATATTTAAGGTGTTTTCTTTACCTCAATTCAAAAATAAGGTAAATAGTTTGAAAATTCAAAAATCAGGTATAAATTTAATTAATTAAAAATATTTATTAAATAATGATAATAAAGTCACAATTTGTGATTAATGGTCACAGATTCATAATTATAAGTTACAGATTTATTTAATGGTCACATATCGTCAAATTTGATTATTCGAGGTCACAGATCAAAAAAACTATACGCCACATATTATTTCGAGGTCACAGATCTTTAAATTAGTTGGTCACAGATTATTTTCCAGTCACGTATTATTAAATTTTTAGGTCACAGTTGAGTAATTGGTCACAGATATTACCAAACATTTGTTCACAGATTACCAAACATTTGGTCACAGACTACCACCGCTATCACTGTGGCCACCACCACCACCACTGCACATAGCACCATGCCCAACTGTCGCCACCACCACCGCCGCCAAAGAAACACACCACCGTCGCCAAAAACGCACCACCGCCGGAAACGACGCCATGACAGCACCACAAGACCACCACCACTAGACTGCCAACACCACCACCACCAGTCGCCACCTAATGGACCCACTAATATTTCCCCAAATCTCCACCGGAGCCGCCTAATGGACCCACCACCACCGCATCCCTCCGCCACCCGACCTCACCTCATTCACATCCGCCTCTACCTTCCACCACACAGATATGCCACACAAAAAGCAACTATCACCGCCGGCTGCTACAGGCGACGATGGCAATCTGCTGCTGGAGCGAACTAAGCGTCGCGACTCAGTTTAGATGCGACGACGGCGGTCTCATGAAAGAAGACGAGATGAGGGATGAAGAGAGAAAGAGAGCGGCAGCGAGAAGAGCGTCGCTGTAGCCCGCTTCTTGTGACGGTAGCTCTGACGGAGGGAGGCGACTTGGCTGGGGGCGGCGAGAAGAATGTTGAGAGAGAGAGAGAGGGCGGTGAGCTGTAGAAATTAGGGTTTGAGAAAAAAGGGGGGAAGGGATAAGATAGAGAGAGAACGTGGAGGAGAAAATGTCGGTGGGTGTATTGAAACCTGAGTTTTGATTAAAAAACTTCTATACCTGATTTTTAAATTTGAAACTTCAAACACCGGCTTTCATGTAATTTCCTCTTTAAATAATCATGTCATTACGATTTGGACTCTGGTGTGGGCTCAGTCGAACGAATGGCGGACCTTGGACCTTGTTTTTGAGCCACTTCTTGGATGCTGAAATTAATGTGCACATATCCCTATATCAAATAGCATGTAATAAATGCAAATCGTATCCAAGATTTATTTCTAGTGATATTAATCACTATTTACCTGCATCAATGACACATCTCTATGATTGGGGTCTTGTAGGTTTACTCCACAAATTCCACCTCCAAAATATCATTGTTCCCATCACTATTATAGAAGTGGACATGAAATTCTCGCCTTATACCTTGATTATTGTTTTCATATTTAACCAGTTGGAATTTTACGTTTTAACGTAACATGTTACGTAAGATGGTCCTTTCAATCTTATAATTTGAATGATTTTTTTAGCTTTAGACGAATCAGATTACACATTTGAATTATTTGGACTCTACTATCACTTTGAGTCTTGAAATTTCATTTTAAAGAGACTAACTTTCTTACATAAGACGAGTAGCTGAAACTGAATATTACCCTTAAAGGTCACAAAGAAAGCCACATTTGTTTTGGCATTATTTATCTTGAAGTGGGAGAATGTAAAAATCAATTATAGTGTTACAATTTACACTGAGTACTGTACTCAGTAAATAAGTTACATCATACTCTCTGGAATAGCCCATGCTGGCCAGTCACACGTTCTATGTAAAATCCTGTAACACTTTACTAGCGTAATTTGGCCCCCCAAACATGTAGGACCCACAGTCTGGCTTTGCCATGTCTACTTAAACGACAGCTTTTCATAAAGCCAATCTGAAAACAAATCCTTCGTTCCAAAATTTTCCGCTTTTCTTTGCTTGTTCAATTAAGTTTCGTCTTAAATATCTTGCTACTCCTGTTCACTGTTTTATGAAATTTCCCATCAGGGTTTCATGACTAATTTGTCTTTGTTGTTGCTCTCTTGGCTTATGCAATTGTTTCCATCGATCCCTATAACTTTGACAAAGATTTATACAGCATTTTACATATTGTACTTCCTCCAAGTTTCTTCCAGTTTATATTCCATTTTTCTATTTAATTTGTAAATCAGATCATTGCAATTGTTCATCTTAAACGAGGAATTTCGAATAAGTCTGAGTTATCAAAATTTCAGCATTCATGGACGCTGAAGATAACATTGATCTTCGTGTTGCCTCGTTTTCTTATTACCTGGACACTGCTAAAGACAACTTGGTACAAAGAATTTCAGCTCAAGAGAATCCGATTTCCATAAGCTCGGGAAGATCTGCTACAGCCACTGCAAAGCCACGTTTTAATACAAGTAGATTTCTCTCCCTCTACATACAACGTACACAAACAGTGTGATAGACAATATTTTAGTTTCTTTTTTCTTCGTCCAGTAATACATGTGTAGTCAACCCCATCAATTGGAGTTGTCACAAATATTCATTTTCATTTTATATCAAACCTGCAGGAGAAAACTTTGTGTTTAAGATGCCAGGGCCTGTTCAGGATCCTACAACTGCATTTAGTTTCCCTCGGGAGCCTCCATATCCAATGAATTTTGAAAGAACCAAGTCTACAGATGGAGAAATTACAGTCTTTGGTGCAGACAAGTATTTCAACATCAAATCTGATTACGCAACTGAGGTGAAAATCAATAGTGAGAGTAAGAATGAAAGGCCAGTGAATGTGCCCCGAGAACGATCAGATTCCAGGTCAGAAACTCAGAGTCTTTACTCTGAAACAAGCAGTTGGAACAGCCAAACTGCGGTGTTGCAGAATGTGACGAGACTTGAATCTAAAATGAACCGAAAAAAGGCAATTGGAAGAAGATTTTTTCCAGTTTTTGGTTGCCAGGGACCTTGTATTGACAAGAAAGCTGTTCATATCAGTGAAAATTTGACAGGTTCAAAAAGAGTTGATCATTTTCCGATCCCAATTCCCAATCTAGGTGCACAAAAATTGTCTGTTAAGAATCAGGTCGAGGAACAAATAAAAGTGGATGCACCCCGAGAATCTCTGGAAGTTTTCGGTTCAGGAGCTGGCACAAAGGGAGACATAGCAAAAAACCTGGAGAGAAAACTGTTTATGTTAACCTGGGATGCAATCCCAAAAGGCCAAAACCTTCCAACTTCTACACTTGGAAGCAGCACAATTTGTGATGATTTGGCCAGTGATGCCAGTTCTGATCTCTTCGAAATCGAGAACATTTCAGGCACTGTGTATCCAGTGTTAACAGCGGCTCAAGGAACTGATGATATATCGATTTGCATGAGTCCCCCTATGCAGTATGCCCCGAGTGAGGCCAGTATCGAGTGGAGCGTTGTCACTGCCAGTGCTGCAGATTACTCTTCAGTTATTTCAGATTATGATGAAAAGAGTGTTAGTGTTGCAGGTGATATTATCTCAAGAAATGCAACGAAAAGAACATCCATAAGCAAGAATATAGGGGGCAAAGAGACACAAAAAAGCAAACCTGGGGGACTTTTAGGATGCAAGCATCATAAAGCAGTGGATGTTGCTGAAATTACGTATAAGACTGATGAAAAGGCAAAGCATCTAGGGTTGGATTTGTCTCCAGCTACAGGGAAATCACAAGCCAAGAATAGGGTGAAAGATTTTTGACCCAATAGATAGTACTCGATTCCTACTGTTGATCTATCCCGTATATAAATATGTTTGCGTACATTGATATTACACGGTTGGTTAATATTATTGCATGAAGTTGTTTGTTCAGTATGATTGACATATGCATACAATATTTATATATGAAGATAAACGTGCCACGGAGACTCATCATGATCGCTAACACATTTTGACACCCTAAAGTCGCAACATATTTGTCATCATGTTGAATTGTTTAATTTAGCATTTTTTAAGTAAGCAAGTTACATGTTTTTAAATAAATGTTCTTCATGTCTAATTGAAGCTATTTGTTCCACATAATAATGCTTATCTTGATAAAGATAAGTGCTTTTATATCCGTATCCTTTTATTTCGATCTTTGTCATCCAAAGGCACGGCAGCTTCCATACATAAAAGTAAATTTCCATTCTCATGGCAATCAAAGCTAGGTTAAGATTATTATCCAAACTAAAGGTGACCACCCTTGTCTGAAAAATATCCTTAAATACTCAGTTTACTATTTATTTAATCCAGGTTCTGACCACACTTGTTTTGGCATATCAGGATTTTCATAATCCAGATTCCTTAGTTTGAGGGTCATCCACGTTGTAGAGCATCTAATTGGAAACAAGGCTGCTTTTTGGTATAGACAAGATTGCCTATAACTGAAGAGCCTGCAAATCTATATATATTAGCATGTTGGCATGCATATATGTCTAAAAGCTGAAGACCCTACAAATGCAGAATCTTGTTTTTAGAATAATATGTGAAGTCTATAACACCGAACAACTAATTGCCTCCATCCATCTTTCTTATTAGGAATTTGAGAAGGTGATATGGTGCGATATGAAGTACGGATTGCACAAATAATAGATGAGAAAAAAAATAAAAGCAAGAAGATGAATTGGCGGATGAAATAATACTTTATTAATAACAACTAATAGAGAGAGAATAGAATTCCTACAACTTAAAGTCTAATAAATTGGATAAAGAGTTCACTATTCATAGGAGAACCGTCAAAACCCTAAAACATAGAAACTAAGTCAAAAATCGCTTAAAATCTGAAAAGAAGGAAAGAATCTGCGGCCCGTCGCTCGAGAAGGAAAAAATCTGCGGCTCGTCGCTCAAGCGACGGGCTGCTTCAATTTTGCTTCTCTCCCTCGAGCGATCGTCCAACATCGTGAATCCGTCTTTTTTCCTTCTTGAACCTTATTTTGACATCTTCTAGCCCAATACTCCAAAACGCAAAATCCTAGACCCAATTTGAACCGAATTTGGGTCACAAAACCCAACATTCTAACTTATGTCGGGATTATCTGAGCCAAGAAAAGTACAAAATAATTGGAAATTTATTTATCTGTGACATTTGCATTTTATACACTTAAAAACGAGTATATTAGATGCCTATCACGGTATCATCTGACATTTTAACGAACTTTTTAGAACAATTCGGTTTCTAGGGGAAGATTGTTAAAAAAAAAAAAATTCAAGATGGTAGATGTAAAAGCCACAAATTGAAAAACTAAACATAAATAATTCTCGAAAATTCTATTTATACAAGCAATATGTCTAGTTGGTTTTCTAAAAGATGAACCCATGTATGTATATGTGGAATCAACAAAGAACAAAAAATGCTGAGAACCTCCTTTGTGACTTGTGACGTGATTAGGACATCAAATTAATTCAAAAGGTGCGTATGAAATTGAGTTTGTGAAGTTTATAAATAAATAGTAATCCTTGTAAAAATGAATGGTAAGTATTGCAATGATTAATAAAATGCAAATTCTTATGCATACCATCTTTCATTATTTAATGTATAGACATAGTAACTCCCAAAAATATATTAAAATTATTTACCTTTAAAAAGGTATTTTAAAAATAACTTTTGTGGTTCCACTTCCATATGAAATCTGCCGCAAATAGCAACGACTTTTGTCTGATTTTCCATTAATGCTATTAGAGTGTTAATTTTCTAGTAGTGATAGAAGTATTTGTCGATATTAAAATAAGTGGATAGCAAGGCACAACGTGTTCGGCAAATGAGGTATATAAACTTCGCATTCATTTGAGTTTTGATGGAAAGTTTAACACTAGGGTCCAGTACTACAGTTTTAATGAGCAGAAGAATTGAACATGAATGTCAAGCTCTATCACACAACAACAAAATGGTCACACCTAAATGTGCTTCAACCAGTTGGGGGTACCTACATTAAATTCCTCACCGGTCTTAACAACTAAGCTGGGTCCCACACTCTCTTATCTCAATTTCGTCAAACAGTAATTAGGTTGGAAATCTGGTAAGCATTAAGGAACCAGAATCTTTCAACTTTATGTAACACAGCAAGTTTAATGTCCAGAAAGTTCCATACTGGAGAAAAGAAAAGAACTGTAGATGTGTGTCAGCTACAGCCTACATCCCTACACGGGTCGATACATTTAACTTTAGTATCAATTCTTAACAGATGAGGATATTTGTATTCCAAGATTTTGATCATTTTTGCACTATTAGTAGAGATAATTGTTGACACCATGAGTAGAGATTTTCTCCTGGTAAGCTATAATGAAGGATAAAACTCTGTAGTTATGTACATATTAATTAAACCACTGGTCCAACAATGGAATGTTTTGAAGGGACCAATATTGGTTGATAGGCATACACAACCAAATAAAAGTGATGTTTTGGACCACCTGGAGTAATTAGTGGAGGCACTGCCAAATAAAAGTAGTTTTCTAGAACTGGGAATGTCTTGAGGATGAGCTTAAAAATCTTAGGCAACAGTTCATTTAACTTTAAAAGAGTGAATAAAGTAGCAAACATGTTCTTCCTTTTGTCTAATTACCTCATAAGGTTAGAGCACTCAAAACAGTATGTTGGTGGGAGAATTTGAAGTCACTGTAAGCATGTATTTGTCAATTAGGGATGTGGGAGTGAAAATTATTTAACTTTTACGCATGCATATTTGGTATATTAGACCCGAGGCGGAGGTAAAGAGGGGTAGATCTGGGCTACCATAAGGTTTTTTAGTTATTAGAATAGTGTGTTTACGACTACATGAAATGTTTCCACGCGAAGACTAAAGAATATGGAACTTCTATTTGATTGTATCAATGACTAAAAGAAATGGTTCAAAATGGTATTTATGTAGAAAGAGGTAGTTGTTTATTTGAATTGATTGATATATATATATCTTCTATATATAAAAAGTGTCTATTTAACGGAATTTGTTGGTTTAACGGAAAAACTAACGGAATTTCTTGTTTTTAACGGAAAATCTTTTTTCACCACCTCTACTTTCAAAATTATAATTAAATAATAATAATAATAATAATAAATTAACTTTTGATAATTCCTTCAAACTAAAATATCTTGGAGCTAACTTATCTTAATCGACTTTTTCTCGAATCTGATTTATATATCTAATTATGATTTATCCAACGAGACCACTATTCATATATTTACGATAACTCCATCAATATCTAAATATTTGACACAAATAAATTATAATTTGATAAATGTATCATTTAGTCCCTAACTTTCAAAATATTAAAATATAGTATATAAAAACTGAATTATATTTTATGAAAATTTTTGGGGTATTACATTCTCACCCCCTTAAAATATTTTCGTCCTCGAAAATTTACCCGTCACTTACCAATACTAAGTCAACACATGATATACATATATTATCGTAATACATATAATACTTTAGCGATAAAACGAATTGTATTATTACTTAAAAAAGAGTAAAGACTTAAACCATGCAAAAAGTTTAAGACTCCGTTTGTTTCTCATTAAAAACCGATAAAAATGAAAAATATGACCGTTATCCATCACATCAATCTATCAATTTTGAATTTCTATCTCTTGTGTGGGGTCCAATAACGACTATATTTTTCATTTTCATTCTACATTAATGAGAATCAAACGGAGTCTAAGTAAACTCATCTTCTTACCCCTTAACATACCTTGAGTTTTCTATTTGTGATTTTGGGTTAGAGATGATAAAGAGAAGCACTTTATTAATTATTTATCAATTACATAAACATTACATCATTAATTATTTAATTAACCAAAAAAATTACATCTTTATTAATAACAAATTAATTCTTAAACAAAACTATTAAATATAAACTAAGCAAACGTGCATTGCACGTTGCTTACACCTAGTATATATATAAAGTGGCTATCAAACGAAATATGTTGATTTAACAAAAAAAACTAACGAAATTTCTTGATTTAACGGAAAAACTAACGGAATTTCTTGTTTTAACGAAAAATCTTTTTTCACCACCCCTTACTTTCAAAATTAAAATTAAATAATAATAAAAATAAATTAGCTTTTGATAATTCTTTCAAACTAAAATATCTTGGAGCTAACTTATCTGAATCGATTTTTTTCTCGAATCTGATTTATGTATCTAATTACGATTTATCCAACGAGACCAATATTCATATATTTACGATAATTCCATTAATATCTAAATATTTGACACAAATAAAATATAATTTGATAAATGTATCATTTAGTCCATAACTTTCAAAATATTAAAATATAGTATATAAAAATTGAATTATATTTTATGAAAAATTTCAGGGTATTACATTCTCACCCCCCTTAAAATATTTGCGTCCTCGAAAATTTACTCGTCACTTACCAATACTAAGTCTAACACATGATATACATATATTGTCGTAATACATATCATATTTTAGCGATAAAATGAATTACATTATTACTTAAAAAAGAGTAAAGACTTAAGCCATGTAAAAAGTTTAAGTCTCCGTTTGTTTCTCATTAAAAACCCATAAAAATGAAAAATATGACCATTATCTATCACATCAATCTATCAATTTTGAATTTCTATCTCTTGTGTGAGGTCCAATAACGGCTATATTTTTCATTCTCATTCTACATTAATGAGAATCAAACGGAGTCTAAGTAAACTCATGTTCTTACCTATAAACATACCTTGAGTTTTCTGTTTGTGATTTTGGGTTGGAGATGACAGAGAGAAACACTTTATTTAATTATTTATCAATTACATAAACATTATATCATTAATTATTTAATTAATCAAAAAAATTACATCTTTATTAATAACAAATTAATTCTTAAACAAAACTATTAAATATAAATTAAGCAAACGTCCATTGCACGTTGCTTGCACCTAGTATATATATATATATATATATATATATATATATATATATATATATATATATATATATATAGTCAAAACAGAGAAAATTATTATTGTAGTGTCTATAAAATTTTACTTTCTAGATTTAAAGATATTTTCAATTATACATAATTTTTTCTTTATAAATGATGCAGGAGGATCAGAGTCAGATGATGTCGAGTTGTCTGATAGTTCGTTGATGGCGTCGAAATATCATGAGTCGGCGGATCAGCGAAAAAATGACAAGTAATTGACTACATTTCCTAATTGAGACAGTTTTTTAACACGTTTCGGTATTTTGGTTATAACTTTGGCTGCGGTTATCAGAATCGTGCTCATGACCCCAATTTGAAAAGCTCTTTTCAGGGCGCACATCGTGGTCACCTAGCTTCACTCGGTGTGTATCGATTTCGAGGGCAAAATTCGTTGTTTTCCTTTCTGAATCCCTAATTTTAGTTATTATTATTTTTTTTTGTCTTTTTTTAGTAATATTTCGTTTGCATTTTTAAGATAGAATATGAGCTTGATTTGAGCCAGATTTTTGGGATATTATTTCTCTTATTACGTATTTTCTTTTGGTATGAATATTGAGATTTTGCTATTTTTAGTAAAATTTTGATAATTATGATTTTTTTTAGTCATATAACTTGACTTGTGGGTTATTTTCGCATAATGGATGAATAATAAAGATGTTTCTTGTTTTCTTGGCCTTTTCTCTTGTGTTTTTCTCTGTTAATTATCTATTGAATTTTAGCATGAAAAATTTTCACTATTCTACCCGGCATCAATAAATAAAGAGCATTTTGAAGATGTTCTTATGCCGTTATTGACAACGACGGATATTTTTCTAATTGTGATTTTAATAGCATTCATATATAGGGGGAAAAAACCATAACTACCATACTTTAAGAATACAATTTCAAAAAGAAAAAATAGAACTTTTAGAATTCTTTCAAAAATTAAGTCATAAATCTTACTTTTATCTTTCCCAAAAGAGGAAATTACACCCAACCCTACTTTTAAATTACCATTTTCATAAATCCTTAATAAAGTTTCATATTACAAAAATCAGGTTTTAATTAATAATTTAAAAATATTTAAAATTTTTTATTTTTATATCTATCTACAATAAATTCATTTATATAACTCCACATACCCTATCTACCCATACCCTAAAATCAATTAATCCCTCAACCTCTCCACTCTCAATACCGCCGCCGCCGCCCCTCTCTCTCTCTCTCTCTCTCTCTCTCTCTCTCTCTCTCTCCCCATCTATCGAATCTACCCACAGTGTGGTGGTGAAGAGATGTCGCCGCTGTAGAAGGACAGTCAGTCGACGTTTTCCGCCGGCCCCCCTCTCTCTCTCTCCCCATCTATCGTATCTGTCGTTCGATCCAACCATCGACGTTTTCCGCCGGCCACTTCACAGAAGCCGTGAGCCACTTCTTTTTTCTGTCTTCTCTCCCTCACTTCGTTTCGCGCGCCCAGATCTGTAAATTATTTTTAGTTTTCGAGTTTGATGTATTGGATGGTTGTGGTGGTTGCAGATCTGTTGGGTGTGCAGTTAGGTGTGTATATGGGTGCGACGGCGGTCGTGGTTCCGTGGTGCTGCCGTTACAGTAATGGTGAAGTAGTGGTGGATGTAGTTTTGGGGTGATGATAGTGGTGGTGGGAGGGTGTGGTGTCTCTGTCTTCTCTTCCTCACTGCGTTCTCGAGTTTTCGAGTTTGATGTATTGCAGATCTGTTTTTGATGCATACATGTATTTTTCTTGGAATGTTTTGATGTATTGGATGTAACTAATGTGTGTATGGGTGCGGCGGGGGTCGTGGTTCAGTGGTGCTACCGGTAATGGTGAAATAGTGGTGGTTTTTTGTGGATGCTGTTTTGGGGTGGTGATAGTGGTGGTAGGAGGGTGTAGTGTTTGATTTATTTGAGATGATGTCGCTATTGACCGACGACGGTGGTGGCAGCGCTGGTGGAGGCAGTGGCGAAATGGTGGTCACAAAATGATTTGGTGATGGTCACAAATGATTTGATTATTTGTGACCAATAAACAATTTGTGACCAATGAATTCGATAAATTGTGACGAGTACAAGCCGTGTGACCTAAAAATTATTAATTTGTGACCAATAAATTGATGTTTGTGACCAATAAGTTTGTCAATTTGTGACTAATAAACAATTTGTGACCATTGAATTCGATAACCGTGATGAAATTACTAATTTGTGACCTAAAAATTATTAATTTGTGACCAATAAATTGATATTTGTGACCATAAAATAAGTAACGTAACTTTTAAATGTTGTGATTGTGACTGATGAACAAATCGTGACTTTTAAATTTTTAAGTTGTGACCGATGTACAAATTGTGACCTACGAAAATTTTGAATTGTGACATAATAAGTGGCGGAACGGTCATCGAAATTCTCGTCGGAATCGGAGCTGTGTCGGAATAGTTGTCGGAACGGTCGCCGGAGATGTGTGGTGATCGGAAAGTCGGTTGGGGTGGTAGGGTAATTATATTAAATTAGAAATAAATATTTAATAATAAATTGATTTAATAATTCATTAATTATTAATTAAAAATTTTAAAAACCTGATTTGTGAATTTTCAAACTTGTTTTTGTATTTTTGAAAAGGTGTAAAGTAAACACCTTAGAAATGTAATGTTCCCTTGAATAAATTAACAAGACTATGCCCATGTTTGTCTACTATTTTATCAAACATTGTTTTATAAAGTAAACAATCTCCACCACACATTCACCCAATAAAATATTTTATACACAAACCAATAAAATTACTTTAAATTTCAACCACACATTCTCCAAAAAATACTATTCATTACATCATCCTTAGCAGTTAGTGCTGACTTTTATTAGACGAGTGAGACTCAATAACAGCTATATTTTCAATTTTAATTGAATTTTAAATCATACCGAACATGTCCTTAGATAGCGCCGAGTGAATTAAATGATAAATATAATTAATACGAATCACTTAATTAAATTTTTGATTTGAGTCTAATATACAATGTTACTTGGATTGTTGTCGTAGCATCCATGACATTGGATAGCAATTGCCAAATGAAGCGCCCCAATTGGTTGAGTACTAGGTATATTACACTTAGAATTCTAAATGCCATTTTTGACTAAATTGCACTTCTGGGAAGCTGCGGATATTGTACGTTGTGATTTGTTCATGGTAATTTGAGAAGGAAAATAAATTTATATAATATATACCAATATGGTATGATTTTTAGCAATTACTAAAGTAAATGATACTGTATTATTACCAATATTTTAAAAATAGACCCGATCATTGACTCGAAAAAGTTAAAAGGTCTAGAGTTAAAAGGTTGAATCGGGATTGGTTCGAAATAAAAATAATAACAAAATAAATATTTTTATATATTACATATTTTTTTTTTAAATTAAAATAACGTCTTGAATGAATTATTTCACAGTTTATTACTTATTGAGCAACTTATGTCAAGTTGTGATTAAATGGGCAAAAATAATATTTACAGCCTATTATGCAATGGCCATTCTCTCAAAAAACTCACTTTTTAAAAATCACTCACATAAGAACCTTTTTTTATTTTTTTTTGAGGAACATACCGTCGCTATTCGTGAGTGCGCATCGATAAGTCTCGCTCCATGTGCGGTAGCCTACAAACCACATAGAAGAGATAATAACTTATTTTATTATTCTTCTTTCAATTATTGAAGATTTTTAATTTCAATTTTTTTTTAACTTTTTAAATCCAAAGAAAGTCAACATTTTGGAACCTTCGAAAGAATATTCTTCTGGGGATTAGTACTAGGAAGCTGAACAGAATGTGCATATTACGTAAGAGATGACGTAAGCTTATTTGCCAGGATGCTCTCCACTCTTCTGTTTTCAACGTGCATCTAAAAGTTTTGAGACTGAAACTTTCAAGTTTTATAAAACTAATGTAAACATACATGGTAATCCACGAGGAGTTAACATCTGTGATTCAAGTTTTGTTGGTTTTGTCCATCCAATTATTTACAGATAACTCATTTTTAAACCTCTCAAATTTACCTTCGTTAATTTCACTATTAACCCACCCACCAAATTACTGAAATGTTAATTTAAAATGACTTATTAATAATTAATCAAGTGATTAGTAAATTGTACCAACCCAATTATTCAACTTTAATTTCTCAAAGAGTAGTGCTACTTGTACAAAAATCTTTACAACTTTGTTGACAAAATGGCCAAGTGGCGGCCTCCTATTGGGGGCGCCTGTTGTGGCGGCGCCCCCTAATAGGGGGCCGCCACTTGACCATTTTGTCAACGAAGTAATACAAAATTATGTACAAGTAGATTTATTCTTTTTTAAAATTGGTTCACTTAAGCCTATGTTTGGCTCTTTTTTTTTTTTTTTTCAAAAACTCATTTTCAACTATATATTCTCAAATAAAATAATTTTATAAATAAATAAAATTTATTTTTTAATCACATATTTTTCAAAAAATCACTATTCCAAAATGCATTTTCTTATCAAAATGAGGCTCAAACAATTGCTTAACTTTAATTAATAGCATGTTTGAGTCTCTGACATAGCGGAAAATTATAAGAAAAATAAACAACCTCACAAAGATTAGAAAAAAACTCACAAAGATTTTGATTCAATTCAATAATATGCTGCTTCAAATGGCTTATAATGCTTTAAATAGTAAAACCCAGCAAAATTCGGAAAACAAATAATAAAAATAAAAAAACGATATTTTTCCATAAATGAAAAAATTCGAGCTAACAACTTAAATGAAAACTTCTAACATTCGGGATCGTCCTCCAACAAACGGAATATGAATTCGAATTTTATTGAATGAGATATTACTAAAATAAAAATTACCATAAACGACAAAAAAACGTTTAATCGAAGGTCTAAACGATGAAATATGCCCAAAATCTGACGTACGTCATGAACAAAGGATATAAGTTGTGATCATTGACCCATTTCCAATCGAATTAGGCTAGTAATTCGTAAAAAACGGACAAATTTGAAGTTATTATGAAATCATTTTTTTCCATTTGTGATCTCACATCGTCATAAACTCTAACTCTTTATGCACTTCATCAGTCCCCATTAAAAAGTTAAGAATGCATTTTAAAATAATAGATTGATAGATAATGCATTGTTAAAAAATAAGAATTTTTTTTTAGGTTTGTGTGTAATATTATTTTATTGAAAAATGCGTGATTGAAAAGAATATAGAGAAAAATGAATTTTAAAAGTAATGAGGATTATATAAGGGATAAATAACAGTTACAACACTCAGTGTTGACATTATTAGATGACATAACATATTTGACTATGTATAAGTTAAAACTAATGAAATTTTCAATTTTAGATCCTAGTAGATAATTTTTGACATATTAGTTCCGAGGCTATACTCTTGGTGATCCATAGCGAATTTGGTTTAAAGTTTCAACATCATTTATGAGTTGTTAAACTGCACTCAGCCCTTGTTTAATTGGGTTATATTTTTTATGAAAACTAAATTATATTTTCACATTTTTGTATGTTTGATTGACTAAATTTTTCATGAAATTGATTTTTCACGTTTTCTTGGTTTTTGAGGGAAAAACTTTTTCTGGGCAATATTTTTTGGTAATAGAAACAAATTATATCCCCAATTGTAACAAATGTTATCCCTTTAATAGATTTTTTTTTTTTTGGAAAATAAAGTCAAACGAACACCAAAATATCTTAAAATTCTAGAAAAATAAAATTAAAAAAAAAAATATTCTAGAAAAATAAAACTTGTAAAAATAAAAAATAAAAATAGTTCAAGCTCTGAATATTATTTACATAAAAATTCTAAAAAAATATTTAAACGAACACAAATTCAACCCACGTCATTAATTTTTATTTTAATTTCCTATATTTTGGACTCAATTTTTTATTTGTTTTTATTTTACTTTTATAACGAGAAAAAAATATTGTAAGATTCACCAACTTTAAAATTTATATATTACTTGATAATATATTAACATAAATTTATAATCAAATTTCATAGAATAAAATGTCATAAAATAATTTTTCAAAATTTCAATTAAATATGTTTTCTAGTTTTCTGTTTTGACAAATAATTTTTTAGAATGACGAATCAAACACGTTTTTAGCAATCTTAAAACAGACTTTCAAAACAAAAAATGAAAAATGAATTCAAAACTGAAACATGACTAAATGTATATCATTTAAATAGTCTTCAACACGCCCCCTCATGTGTAGGTGAGATTTTTCCCTCGTCAAAACCAACACGTGGACAATTCATTTAAATGGTGGCGGCGATATTTTAACTTAGGACTTTTGTCCTACTCTATACCACGTTGAACTACTTGATTT
>CM032629.1:2864407-2999361 GCA_019097785.1 Fraxinus excelsior | reverse complement strand
ACGAATATGATAGCCAAAAATTAGATTCAATCAAGCAAAGTGTTTCAATGAGAATATGAAGAAAAAAATACAATGTAAATTCAAAAATATTCTCAAGAAATATTTCTCTTTTAATGGATGATTGTAATAAATTAAGTGTTAAGAGAGAAGTGGGAAACTTAAATGAATATGATGATTTTACAAGTTTAGTTCAATCAATCAAAGTTTCAATATGAAGAAGAAGAATGAGAAGAAAAGTTTATGCAATGTAAGTGCAAAAATCTTCTTAAAAAACATCTCTATCTTTTAATGAATATAATTTGTGATAAATTAAGTACTAAGAGATATTACAAACTTTGATGAATATGATGTTTATAAGTTTGATTCAATCAAAGTTTCAATATGAAGAAGTAGAAAAAAATTATGCAATGTAAGTGCAAATAATATTTTTCAAATGAAAAACTTTGATTAGTATATTTTCAAAAATTAATTTGATCAAAAGTTTTTCAAAGCTAAATGATTTGATAATAATAAATGAGATGATAAATCAATATAATTTTGCTTAAAAGTATCTCATTGAATGTTCTTGAGTGTTAAAATGAATGGCAAGTGAATCGGTATTTATAGCATTCAAAACGTCCAAAGTTCTGCCCAACTGGACAACTATTCGGACGTCCAACACTCATCCGGAGGACCAACTAGCCGTTGCGGTTGGAACGGTCAAAAAACTGACAGTTGGGGATAATCCGAATGTCCGATTCATCCATAATCGAACGTCCAATTCATCTATCGAACGTTCGGATTGACATAAGTTTTTTTGTCAAATCGGACTGTCTGGTTGGTCAATCGAACATTCGGTTGATCGTTGACTTTTTTTAGAGATGTGATTTAAGTTCAAATATCACTTTAAAAAATCAATCTTACTTTTGATCAAAAATATTTTATGCAAGTGACATGAAAATAACTCTTTGTGCACAAAATGATTTTTGAGCTATTGTAATTCATTACCAAAGATCAAAGTGTTATACATTTACATATGATCTCAAAAGCCTAGTCTTTGATCTTGTTTCAAAGTTTTTTTATGTTTGACTCTTAAACTCTTGATTTTGATCTTTCTTGACATTTGACTTTAATGTTTGACTTCGATTTTGATCATTTTCATGAGCCCGATTTATAATGTGTAGATTTTGACAACGCTAGATTAATTTTAACATTGAATTATCATCACTCAAAATCAATTGTTAAAAACAATATAAATCTTGTTTGTTATGATCAAAACATTGAGGATGAAATCAACCATATGTCAACACTTATTTTGCTCACCGTGGTTTTAGATAATCAAAGGAAAATATAAATTTTAAATTTCGGCATTCCACTTTCTTTTTTTTTCAGTTTTCTTTTAGCTATTTAAATGTAAGATTGCTTATTGAATAAATTGAATTCCCTTTGCTACAGCACTCACTGGATCTTCTTCTTCTCTGCAATTTTATTTTTCCCCTGTTTCTTTATCTTTAAAACTTGCACGGCCGGTATGAGGTGGAAGACAAAAATGATTGATTATGAGGATGGTCCTTTGGTTCCCAAAGAAGTATTTGTTGAAGAATAATGGAGAAAACACCGGAGTTGAAGAATAAACGAACTAAGGTTGCAGCAACAATTCACAAACTTGAAGACAAGAAATCAAACTTGATAAATTCCACAAAAGACTTGATCACGATACCGTTGTTCTCAAACAATATTTGCTCCCTCTATGAATGATTTAATGCTTGAATGGTTGATAACAAATGATTTGTAGGATTTAAACGAACCTTGCAATGATTAATACTCAAGCAATTAAGTATAATCCTTGAAAACTAAAGAACACAAAAGAATCTTGAATATGAAAAGAAATTTGTACCATGCAGCCGCATGGTTCAAACCATACCAGGACATTTAGTCCCGGTAAAGGCCCATGCGGCTGCATGGTAGTACAATTTTTTTTTAATTTTCGTTTCTTCATTCCAACATCTTATTTGTTTTGAATAACAATCATTTTCCAACAATATTACTCGCTGTCAAACGATATTGGGTTTTCAGGGAAAACAATTCCACATCCACAAGGTAATAGCATGGAATCTGTCGAGGTTGAAAAATCATCAATAATCAGCCATAATCCGGAAATCAGTTTTATTTTTTATTTCTTTCGGGAACTGATAAATTTTGGACATGCACGAATAGGTTTAATTCTTTGTAAAAAATGTTAAGCTGTTTCAGTATAATTTTGCCCCCAACTTCTTTGCAAGTATAAGCATTGCTCAGATAATTCGTAGTTTCTGATTGAAAAAATTTCAAAAGATCCAAGTTAGAGTATTTTCTTATGCTTTTCCTGGAAGAGTTGAACTTTGAAAGGGGCGTGTGATCTTCCCGGTCTGAAGAAGATAGACATATATATTATTAAGAATAATTCTATTCGTACATAATCATTTACCGAATTTTTTACCGAACTGACAAGTGGCGGCCCCCTATTGGGGCGGCGTCCGTGGGTCCGGGCGCCACCCCAATAGGGGGCAACCACTTGTCAATTCGGTAAATAATTATGTACACGTAGCGCGGTCGTATTATTAATAAGGGGCAAATACCACGTGACACTTCATTCGAGAAAATATTGTAGAAAAAGTAGGAACAAAAATCTCACATCAGCTGCACAAGCCACTGATCTCGAATTAATAAGGGAAATGAGCTACCGCTAATAAGTTGATCTCTTGGGATGGAATTCAAAGTTCCGACACTATATACCATCCTTATGCGTAGAGATAAATTGAAGAAAATTTAAAAAAAAAAACCATACTAAATAAGGATAAATCTATATGTACATAATTATTGTACATAATGAATTACATAAACTGATGTGGAAGAAATCTGACCGTGAATATGAAGTGTGGAAAAGTCAAAAATTGTAGACTGCCGATGAATGCGCGCCACATGTCCATTATATAATGTATTATGTAAGTGATTATATACTTGTGGCATGATCCACTAAATAAAGAATAAAGTACACATTGGTGGAGCTTTAAATAAGGGAAAAATTCGTATTTAAGGTGTTTTCTTTACCTCAATTCAAAAATAAGGTAAATAGTTTGAAAATTCAAAAATCAGGTATAAATTTAATTAATTAAAAATATTTATTAAATAATGATAATAAAGTCACAATTTGTGATTAATGGTCACAGATTCATAATTATAAGTTACAGATTTATTTAATGGTCACATATCGTCAAATTTGATTATTCGAGGTCACAGATCAAAAAAACTATACGCCACATATTATTTCGAGGTCACAGATCTTTAAATTAGTTGGTCACAGATTATTTTCCAGTCACGTATTATTAAATTTTTAGGTCACAGTTGAGTAATTGGTCACAGATATTACCAAACATTTGTTCACAGATTACCAAACATTTGGTCACAGACCACCACCGCTATCACTGTGGCCACCACCACCACCACCACTGCACATAGCACCATGCCCAACTGCCGCCACCACCACCGCCGCCAAAGAAACACACCACCGTAGCCAAAAACGCACCACCGCCGGAAACGACGCCATGACAGCACCACAAGACCACCACCACTAGACTGCCAACACCACCACCACCAGTCGCCACCTAATGGACCCACTAATATTTCCCCAAATCTCCACCGGAGCCGCCTAATGGACCCACCACCACCGCATCCCTTCGCCACCCGACCTCACCTCATTCACATCCGCCCCTACCTTCCACCACACAGATATGCCACACAAAAAGCAACTATCACCGCCGGCTGCTACAGGCGACGATGGCGATCTGCTGCTGGAGCGAACTAAGCGTCGCGACTCAGTTTAGATGCGACGACGGCGGTCTCATGAAAGAAGACGAGATGAGGGATGAAGAGAGAAAGAGAGCGGCAGCGAGAAGAGCGTCGTTGTAGCCCGCTTCTTGTGACGGTAGCTCTGACGGAGGGAGGCGACTTGGCTGGGGGCGGCGAGAAGAATGTTGAGAGAGAGAGAGAGGGCGGTGAGCTGTAGAAATTAGGGTTTGAGAAAAAAGGGGGGAAGGGATAAGATAGAGAGAGAACGTGGAGGAGAAAATGTCGGTGGGTGTATTGAAACCTGAGTTTTGATTAAAAAACTTCTATACCTGATTTTTAAATTTGAAACTTCAAACACCGGCTTTCATGTAATTTCCTCTTTAAATAATCATGTCATTACGATTTGGACTCTGGTGTGGGCTCAGTCGAACGAATGGCGGACCTTGGACCTTGTTTTTGAGCCACTTCTTGGATGCTGAAATTAATGTGCACATATCCCTATATCAAATAGCATGTAATAAATGCAAATCGTATCCAAGATTTATTTCTAGTGATATTAATCACTATTTACCTGCATCAATGACACATCTCTATGATTGGGGTTTTGTAGGTTTACTCCACAAATTCCACCTCCAAAATATCATTGTTCCCATCACTATTATAGAAGTGGACATGAAATTCTCGCCTTATACCTTGATTATTGTTTTCATATTTAACCAGTTGGAATTTTACGTTTTAACGTAACATGTTACGTAAGATGGTCCTTTCAATCTTATAATTTGAAAGATTTTTTTAGCTTTAGACGAATCAGATTACACATTTGAATTATTTGGACTCTACTATCACTTTGAGTCTTGAAATTTCATTTTAAAGAGACTAACTTTCTTACATAAGACGAGTAGCTGAAACTGAATATTACCCTTAAAGGTCACAAAGAAAGCCACATTTGTTTTGGCATTATTTATCTTGAAGTGGGAGAATGTAAAAATCAATTATAGTGTTACAATTTACACTGAGTACTGTACTCAGTAAATAAGTTACATCATACTCTCTGGAATAGCCCATGCTGGCCAGTCACACGTTCTATGTAAAATCCTGTAACACTTTACTAGCGTAATTTGGCCCCCCAAACATGTAGGACCCACAGTCTGGCTTTGCCATGTCTACTTAAACGACAGCTTTTCATAAAGCCAATCTGAAAACAAATCCTTCGTTCCAAAATTTTCCGCTTTTCTTTGCTTGTTCAATTAAGTTTCGTCTTAAATATCTTGCTACTCCTGTTCACTGTTTTATGAAATTTCCCATCAGGGTTTCATGACTAATTTGTCTTTGTTGTTGCTCTCTTGGCTTATGCAATTGTTTCCATCGATCCCTATAACTTTGACAAAGATTTATACAGCATTTTACATATTGTACTTCCTCCAAGTTTCTTCCAGTTTATATTCCATTTTTCTATTTAATTTGTAAATCAGATCATTGCAATTGTTGATCTTAAACGAGGAATTTCGAATAAGTCTGAGTTATCAAAATTTCAGCATTCATGGACGCTGAAGATAACATTGATCTTCGTGTTGCCTCGTTTTCTTATTACCTGGACACTGCTAAAGACAACTTGGTACAAAGAATTTCAGCTCAAGAGAATCCGATTTCCATAAGCTCGGGAAGATCTGCTACAGCCACTGCAAAGCCACGTTTTAATACAAGTAGATTTCTCTCCCTCTACATACAACGTACACAAACAGTGTGATAGACAATATTTTAGTTTCTTTTTTCTTCGTCCAGTAATACATGTGTAGTCAACCCCATCAATTGGAGTTGTCACAAATATTCATTTTCATTTTATATCAAACCTGCAGGAGAAAACTTTGTGTTTAAGATGCCAGGGCCTGTTCAGGATCCTACAACTGCATTTAGTTTCCCTCGGGAGCCTCCATATCCAATGAATTTTGAAAGAACCAAGTCTACAGATGGAGAAATTACAGTCTTTGGTGCAGACAAGTATTTCAACATCAAATCTGATTACGCAACTGAGGTGAAAATCAATAGTGAGAGTAAGAATGAAAGGCCAGTGAATGTGCCCCGAGAACGATCAGATTCCAGGTCAGAAACTCAGAGTCTTTACTCTGAAACAAGCAGTTGGAACAGCCAAACTGCGGTGTTGCAGAATGTGACGAGACTTGAATCTAAAATGAACCGAAAAAAGGCAATTGGAAGAAGATTTTTTCCAGTTTTTGGTTGCCAGGGACCTTGTATTGACAAGAAAGCTGTTCATATCAGTGAAAATTTGACAGGTTCAAAAAGAGTTGATCATTTTCCGATCCCAATTCCCAATCTAGGTGCACAAAAATTGTCTGTTAAGAATCAGGTCGAGGAACAAATAAAAGTGGATGCACCCCGAGAATCTCTGGAAGTTTTCGGTTCAGGAGCTGGCACAAAGGGAGACATAGCAAAAAACCTGGAGAGAAAACTGTTTATGTTAACCTGGGATGCAATCCCAAAAGGCCAAAACCTTCCAACTTCTACACTTGGAAGCAGCACAATTTGTGATGATTTGGCCAGTGATGCCAGTTCTGATCTCTTCGAAATCGAGAACATTTCAGGCATTGTGTATCCAGTGTTAACAGCGGCTCAAGGAACTGATGATATGTCGATTTGCATGAGTCCCCCTATGCAGTATGCCCCGAGTGAGGCCAGTATCGAGTGGAGCGTTGTCACTGCCAGTGCTGCAGATTACTCTTCAGTTATTTCAGATTATGATGAAAAGAGTGTTAGTGTTGCAGGTGATATTATCTCAAGAAATGCAACGAAAAGAACATCCATAACCAAGAATATAGGGGGCAAAGAGACACAAAAAAGCAAACCTGGGGGACTTTTAGGATGCAAGCATCATAAAGCAGTGGATGTTGCTGAAATTACGTATAAGACTGATGAAAAGGCAAAGCATCTAGGGTTGGATTTGTCTCCAGCTACAGGGAAATCACAAGCCAAGAATAGGGTGAAAGATTTTTGACCCAATAGATAGTACTCGATTCCTACTGTTGATCTATCCCGTATATAAATATGTTTGCGTACATTGATATTACACGGTTGGTTAATATTATTGCATGAAGTTGTTTGTTCAGTATGATTGACATATGCATACAATATTTATATATGAAGATAAACGTGCCACGGAGACTCGTCATGGTCGCTAACACATTTTGACACCCTAAAGTCGCAACATATTTGTCATCATGTTGAATTGTTTAATTTAGCATTTTTTAAGTAAGCAAGTTACATGTTTTTAAATAAATGTTCTTCATGTCTAATTGAAGCTATTTGTTCCACATAATAATGCTTATCTTGATAAAGATAAGTGCTTTTATATCCGTATCCTTTTATTTCGATCTTTGTCATCCAAAGGCACGGCAGCTTCCATACATAAAAGTAAATTTCCATTCTCATGGCAATCAAAACTAGGTTAAGATTATTATCCAAACTAAAGGCGACCACCCTTGTCTGAAAAATATCCTTAAATACTCAGTTTACTATTTATTTAATCCAGGTTCTGACCACACTTGTTTTGGCATATCAGGATTTTCATAATCCAGATTCCTTAGTTTGAGGGTCATCCACGTTGTAGAGCATCTAATTGGAAACAAGGCTGCTTTTTGGTATAGACAAGATTGCCTATAACTGAAGAGCCTGCAAATCTATATATATTAGCATGTTGGCATGCATATATGTCTAAAAGCTGAAGACCCTACAAATGCAGAATCTTGTTTTTAGAATAATATGTGAAGTCTATAACACCTAACAACTAATTGCCTTCATCCATCTTTCTTATTAGGAATTTGAGAAGGTGATATGGTGCGATATGAAGTACAGATTGCACAAGCAATAACAAGATGAAAAAAAAAAAAAGCAAGAAGATGAATTGGCAGAGGAAAGAATACTTTATTAATGACAACCGATAGAAAGAAAATACAATTCCTACAACTTAAAGTCTAATAAATTGGATAAAGAGTCCACTATTTATAGGAGAACCGCCAAAACCCTAAAACATGGAAACTGAGTCAAAAATCGCGTAAAATCCAAAAAGAAGGAAAAAATATCCGGCCCGTCGCTCGAGCAATAAGCGGGCTACTGGGCTATCGCTAGAACGACGGGTTGCTTCCCTGCTCCAATTTTGCTCCTCTCGCTCGAGCGATCGTCTAACATCGTCAATCCGTCTTTTTTCCTTCTTGAACCTTATTTTGACATCTTCTAGCCCAATACTCCAAAACGCGAAATCCTAGACCTAATTTGAACCGAATTTGGGTCACAAAACCCAACATTCTAACTTATGTTGGGATTATCTGAGCCAAGAAAAGTACAAAATAGTTGGAAATTTATTTATCTGTGACATTTGCATTTTATACACTTAAAAACGAGTATATTAGATGCCTATCACGGTATCATCTGACATTTTAACGAACTTTTTAGAACAATTCGGTTTCTAGGGGAAGATTGGAAAAAAAAAAAAAAAAAATCAAATCAAGATGGTAGATGTAAAAGCCACAAATTGAAAAACTAAACATAAATAATTCTTGAAAATTCTATTTATACAAGCAATATGTCTAGTTGGTTTTCTAAAAGATGAACCCATGTATGTATATGTGGAATCAACAAAGAACAAAAAATGCTGAGAACCTCCTTTGTGACTTGTGACATGATTAGGACATCAAATTAATTCAAAAGGTGCGTATGAAATTGAGTTTGTGAAGTTTATAAATAAATAGTAATCCTTGTAAAAATGAATGGTAAGTATTGCAATGATTAATAAAATGCAAATTCTTATGCATACCATCTTTCATTATTTAATGTATAGACATAGTAACTCCCAAAAATATATTAAAATTATTTACCTTTAAAAAGGTGTTTTAAAAATAACTTTTTGTGGTTCCACCTCCATATGAAATCTGCCGCAAATAGCAACGACTTTTGTCTGATTTTCCATTAATGCTATTAGAGTGTTAATTTTCTAGTAGTGATAGAAGTATTTGTCGATATTAAAATAAGTGGATAGCAAGGCACAACGTGTTCGGCAAATGAGGTATATAAACTTCGCATTCATTTGAGTTTTGATGGAAAGTTTAACACTAGGGTCCAGGACTACAGTTTTAATGAGCAGAAGAATTGAACATGAATGTCAAGCTCTATCACACAACAACAAAATGGTCACACCTAAATGTGCTTCAACCAGTTGGGGGTACCTACATTAAATTCCTCACCGGTCTTAACAACTAAGCTGGGTCCCACACTCTCTTATCTCAATTTCGTCAAACAGTAATTAGGTTGGAAATCTGGTAAGCATTAAGGAACCAGAATCTTTCAACTTTATGTAACACAGCAAGTTTAATGTCCAGAAAGTTCCATACTGGAGAAAAGAAAAGAACTGTAGATGTGTGTCAGCTACAGCCTACATCCCTACACGGGTCGATACATTTAACTTTAGTATCAATTCTTAACAGATGAGGATATTTGTATTCCAAGATTTTGATCATTTTTGCACTATTAGTAGAGATAATTGTTGACACCATGAGTAGAGATTTTCTCCTGGTAAGCTATAATGAAGGATAAAACTCTGCAGTTATGTACATATTAATTAAACCACTGGTCCAACAATGGAATGTTTTGAAGGGACCAATATTGGTTGATAGGCATACACAACCAAATAAAAGTGATGTTTTGGACCACCTGGAGTAATTAGTGGAGGCACTGCCAAATAAAAGTAGTTTTCTAGAACTGGGAATGTCTTGAGGATGAGCTTAAAAATCTTAGGCAACAGTTCATTTAACTTTAAAAGAGTGAATAATGTAGCAAACATGTTCTTCCTTTTGTCTAATTACCCCAAAAGGTTAGAGCACTCAAAACAGTATGTTGGTGGGAGAATTTGAAGTCACTGTAAGCATGTATTTGTCAATTAGGGATGTGGGAGTGAAAATTATTTAACTTTTACGCATTTCATATTTGGTATATTAGACCCGAGGCGGATGTAAAGAGGGGTAGATCTGGGCTACCATAAGGTTTTTTAGTTATTAGAATAGTGTGTTTACGACTACATGAAATGTTTCCACGCGAAGACTAAAGAATATGGAACTTCTATTTGATTGTATCAATGACTAAAAGAAATGGTTCAAAATGGTATTTATGTAGAAAGAGGTACTGAGTTCAAAACTAGTTGTTTATTTGAATTGATATATATATATATATATATAGTCAAAATAGAGAAAATTATTGTAGTGTCTATAAAATTTTACTTTCTAGATTTAAAGATATTTTCAATTATACATAATTTTTTCTTTATAAATGATGCAGGAGGATCAGAGTCAGATGATGTCGAGTTGTCTGATAGTTCGTTGATGGCGTCGAAATATCATGAGTTGGCGGATCAGCGAAAAAATGACAAGTAATTGACTACATTTCCTAATTGAGACCGTTTTTTAACACGTTTCGGTATTTTGGTTATAACTTTGGCTGCAGTTATCAGAATTGTGCTCATGACCCCAATTTGAAAAGCTCTTTTCAGGGCGCACATCGTGGTCACCTAGCTTCACTCGGTGTGTATCGATTTCGAGGGCAAAATTCGTTGTTTTCCTTTTCGAATCCCTAATTTTAGTTTTTTTTTTTTTTTTTGTCTTTTTTTAGTAATATTTCGTTTGCATTTTTAAGATAGAATATGAGCTTGATTTGAGCCAGATTTTTGGGATATTATTTCTCTTATTACGTATTTTCTTTTGGTATGGGATATTATTTCTCTTATTACGTATTTTCTTTTGGTATGAATATTGAGATTTTGCTATTTTTAGTAAAATTTCGATAATTATGATTTTTTTAGTCATATAACCTGGCTTGTGGGTTATTTTCGCATATTGGATGAATAATAAAGATGTTTCTTGTTTTCTTGGACTTTTCTCTTGTGTTTTTCTCTGTTAATTATCTATTGAATTTTAGCCTGAAAAATTTTCACTATTCTACCCGGCATCAATAAATAAAGAGCATTTTGAAGATGTTCTTATGCCGTTATTGACAACGACGGATATTTTTCTAATTGTGATTTTAATAGCATTCATATATAGGGGGAAAAAAACCATAACTACCATACTTTAAGAATACAATTTCAAAAAGAAAAAATAGAACTTTTAGAATTCTTTCAAAAATTAAGTCATAAATCTTACTTTATCTTTCCTAAAAATATAAATATATGGATTTAAATAAGAGAATAACGTGACATAAATTGAGGGTTAATAAAGGATTAATGATTATTCCTTTCATCTTATCAATTTCTAAAAAGAAAAAAATGCTATTAGTTATCTTCCTCCCCAACTTCTCACAAATCTTAAAACAAAAAATAGTTTATCAGACCTCCATTGTGTATTTCTCAAAAATAGATGAAGAAATTGGCCATAAATTCCCAACGTGATATTTTCAAAATAATTATTTTCATTTTGTCCATAGTTTCTCCGGAATAATTGGCTACAATTTTCGCGTCATTTTTACATCTTTTGATTGCAAACAATTGTTTCGATCACAGACCGACCATAATACTTTCCAATAATTATATGACTTATAGTATTATGTGTCGGTAACAGTCATTCATAAATATGAAGCTTTTTGGTTTCACGTTTCTTTGAATTTGACTTAAAACATGTATTATCGAAAATTGTGACTTTATTCGAGAATTGTAACTTGATTTCAAGACTGGAGTCTTCATTTAAACACGAGATTGAAAAACATTGAATCTGATTTTCTCTCTAGATTTTGTGATTTTAAAATTCGTTAAAGATGGTAATTAACCTTCAAATTCAAGATTAGTTGCTTATGATTCATGATTTTGCTTAATTTTCTCTTGGGTTGTATTTTAAAATGAATGAATTGGGCCTAATTAATGAAGGGGAAGAAAAACAATGGGTCCACTTCAAAAGGGCATGTAAGCATATCCCCCAAAGCCAAACCAAAGGCAAGTCTAAGACTCCAAAAACACTTATAAAAATAAAGGGAAAGTTTTACAATTGTCATAAAATAGAGAAAAAAAATATAAGAATTAGGACGGTAAGAAATACAATAGTAATAATAAATAGGGTTATAAGGGTATAATTGTCATTCACTAATAAACATATTATTTATAACGCTCCTCCTTAAATGTTACGTTCTGTTTCGTTAAAATCTTGTCAAGAAAATTCAATGAAACAAAATTTGTGCCGAGGAAAAAGAGTGCAATTACTCCCCTTGATTTCAATAAATAAAAATTATTATATCGAGTTATCCATATTTTGTACATCAATGTCTTCAATATTACAATTCTAATGAAGCATATCTCATGATATCTTTGTATAATGTTCAAACAATATCTTCATATAAGACACCTTTAGCAACTCTAGTAACAAGATGGTTCGGGAAACAGATCTTTTTGTTCTCTTCACGAGTCTCGTACACAAATTTATAACATAATAATAACGTTATTTTGATGGTAAATATCCTTTAGATTATAAACCAAACGATAACTAAAAGAGGAATTGCATAACTATTAAAAATATGTAGTGCATCATGTACAAATGTATTGTCGATATCTTTTTCTTTTCAAATCTTTATTTTTCATACTGCATAACTTATTGAGAAATCTCAATTTTTAACATTTCGGGTACTTGAACATCTTGTGAATTTTTATATTGTGTCATGTCCATATACTCTCCAAAAGTATTAGCTTTCTAATTTTGACCATTTTTATTATTTACTCCGTTTTATTTTGGAAATTTTTGTCTTAGAATTGAATGTATTCATGTTTCAAGCATACTATAGATATATCAATTATAAATCTCTTTGATCAGTAAATAAATTTAAATGAATTATCTTTCAAACTTTTGTTCGAATTATTTTTTTCGAGGATCTAGATATTAGATGATGTATTTATATATTATTTTCAAGTTTTTAATTACCTCTTAATATTGAGATAATTGTCTAATCAAATTGACATCTGTGAACTACGTTATAAAATATCATCCGTTCAAGATATCAAACTACACATTTATTCTCAGTATTCTTTAATTTTCATCTCGGTGAATTATGGTGGATCAATTGTACATATCTTGCACTATCAAAATAATTAGATAAAAAATTAGGTTCTGATCATAAGCCAAATACATGGGAAATACTTTGATATTGACATAATGCTAATAGCATTTTCTAGATAGAATTGAGAAATATTTTGTTCTTGATAGTAATGGTTTAGAAATTAATTGAAAGTATTTAACAAAGAGCAATGTTAAACAATTTATTACCATCTCAACCAATACTTATTAAATGGTTGAGATTTAAGCTTAGCCCCTGTTTGGTGCACATTATTTTCAAAAGAATGCATTTTTTGGTTGATGTGATGTGGAATATGTGGTTGAAAAAAAAAAGTTATTAATGTGATAGAAAATATTATTTTATTGAAAAATATGTGATTAAAAATGAGTAGAAGAATGAGAATGAAAAAAATAATGTGGATCAAACAGGGACTTATTAGCATTAACAAAACATTGTACAATCTGAAAATTATGCTCATAATTTAAAATTTGAGTAATAATTTCTCAAATTTTAGATTGCGAATACCATGCAATCATCTAGGTTATGTATCAAATCTATTAGATACAAATAATATTAGACGATCAACATGGAGAGGGACACGACTTCTTTTATCACCCTAATTAATTTTTAGAAATATAGGGATCTATTCTCAACTTTCACTAGTAATGATTGATGATCAACTCAATAAAGAGAACAAACTTCAAATAGAAAATTATTGAATTGAGATTAATATCTATTCTCATCTTCGTTTCACATCATCATTGAACTGTGATGGTCCAACGATCATGGCAAATAATAATATCAAATTGAATTTCTGGTTCAACATAAGATATACCTCAATTATACTAATTAACACATTGACTTTAGTAGAAAATTTAAAACTCTCTTTCATATTTTCTGAGAAATAAAATATTAACATAAAATTTGTCTCTTCTATATTAATTGATATTAACTCTTTTGAGATTTCATAAAATATCAAATCAAATCTTCGCCTGATATTCTTCAAGAATGATCATAATTGATTTTTGTTATAGTCTTTTTCAAAAATAATTAAAATAATATTCTTTTAGAATATTGATTTGTATAAATTGATTTAAATGATTCAACAATGTTTTTCTGGAATATTTAGATATTAGAATCGTGTGATCGTTCTAGAACAATAATTGATTATTCTTCTAATATATTAATTTAATATAAAAACATGCTTCTTCTGGAGCAATATGTCAATATTCTTCTGAAATATTGAAATTGTAATGTCCCGCTCTTCGGAGCAGTTAATATTTTTCAATACTTGTGCTACTTCGAGAGCGCGTAAAATTTTAATATTCATTGTTCACGAGCAATTCATTAATATTATTCCGGAATATTGAAATCATAATTATATACTCTTTAAGAGCAATAACATATTATTATTTAAAATAATAAATTTTATAAGAATGTACTCTTTAGGAATGAAAACATAATTTTTGTTAGATCGTATTTAATTATGATCATCATAAACAAGTAAAATCTAACCAGTCCATTGTTTGGTACTCATTATTTCTAAAATACATTTTTCTCTCTTATTTTCAATCACAAATTTTTCAATAAAATAATATTACACGCAGATCCAATCTCCAAGATATATGTAAATGATGGTGTAATATTTTAGGAGCAATGTTTTGTAATAGATATACACAAGAGTACTTAACATAATGGATGTTGGCTAATGAATTCGCATAATGGACATGTAAACAAGAATCATAACATGGCACACCATTGTTTACGTTACAAGATGCATGCACATCATTATTTAACACACCATGAAACGGTGTTAATTCCTTCGAGCAAACGCATGTAAATACCTAGGCAGAAATGCAGATCAATGAACGGACACATTCATTAATAAAAAGTAATCATTATCCATAAAACAGAATTGTGAGCAACTACATATTAACAGAATTGAGTATGTTAATGGTGCTTATATTCCCGTATCATCAAATTAATTTCGATACACATGATATATGATTATATTTATAAAAAGAAATTTATTACCTTTACTAGACATTGAAGAGTTGAGCTTTCGTGCTAATAACATGTTAAGGGATGCAATGATAATAATAATAATAATAATAATAATAATAATAATAAAAAATATGGTTGTAGGGGCATAATCGTGAATTGTGTAACTGTGACATAATATAATGTCTAATTGTGACCTCATTTATAAGTGACATGTTTGTTTGTGTGGACTGTGACTCAATTTGTTTTATGTGACTTTTATACATAAGTACTTACCAACATGTGACCAGTGAATTTGTGGCTATGAAATGTTACATAAATTTGATGTATGAGTTCGTGTGACTGTAATATGTTATGTTAACTAATTGAGACTAAACATATGATCACTTAATTTTTGAAAAAAAAGAAAAAAAGTAATGCTTAATTAATAATTAATGAAATTAAAACTTGAAAAACATGATTCCAGGCTAATTTCTTTATAATTAAATTCAAGCGACATGTCAATCTCTTCTATTAAGGATCTTTCTAGTGGCCACGGACGTGGACTCCACAAAATTTACCAATAGTTTCGCCATCATAATTCGTACGGCCTCATAAATTATCCAGCCACCTTTCAAGAAAATTAAGTAGATGAGACTGCTTGCCCACCCCTAATTGCAGTTATGTTCACACTTTATTTCGGTATTTAAAAATGTTGACGTTTATAAATTCTTGTCCCCTTAGAACAACTTTTCAAAGAAATTTTTTTTTTTTTCAATTCATTAAGTCCATGTTTGGTACGAGTAAAAGTCAACAATTAATTTTAGACACGTATTTTATGAAATCCACAACTTTTTAACTAAACGTCTCATCATTTTTTATTAAAATTTACTAAAAATATGAATTAATCCCCGCCAAATATATATGCTGAATAAGAAAGAGTCAAAAATAAGTATTGTAATATTGAATTAATTAATGGGCAATAATCAGATAAAATTAGTTGAAACGATGATGAATGCTCTCTTGAGTTTTATTTGTGATCGGTGATCCCACTATCTTCTATTGCAGCATTCAACCATCATATACACTTCTATTTATTGAACATTCTCTCTTGAAAGTTTTTTTGCACTAGTGACGAGTTTACTTCTGAGCCCCTCAGATTAGGCTTGGTCTGACTGGATAAACAATCTCCTATGTTATTTTTACTGCTTTATGATTGTTTGCTTTTATTTTTGTCGTTGATTTCAAGTTTTTGTGTAAAATACCAAACATTACCATTTTTCTGTTTCTACTGAACAACAATGACGTGACATATCAATTAATTGGTAAATTATTTAATTATTGAGACGTACCATAAACTTATATATTAAAGTCGTCGGCTCATGGACCTTGTGAAAATATAGCAACTTTTTCAAGACATGAAATTCACAAGTATCTCTACCACAGCAAAGAACACGAACCAATGTTGTGGTGTCGAAGATAGTGGTGCTGGTATAGTGGCTAAGAAATACAAGTTTCAATTGAAAAGAAGTCGAGGACAAGTGTAATATCCGAAACTTCATATATTATGACAACTTATTCGTGAATTTTCTCGCCACTAATGTCAGCTAAGAGTAATAATGTTACCGTACCGATTTAGGTAGCAGTATTTAGTGAGAATAAATGAGATACACAATTAAACGTATCCTATAATTTTACCTTAAATCTATCATAAAGTGTCACCTAAATTCCTATTATGACATCTGTGAGGCCAAAAAGCATTTTTCATTAATTAAAATTTGCTGCGTTTGTTAGCACGGGATACCGACTTTTCTTCTATACTGTTATGCGTGTCTGTCTTGGTACAAATTGATTGGTGAGTGACTCTTAATCAATTTAATGAACGTAATATTCAGGTCTCCCAGAAGCTGACTGAAGTCGACGGAACCTTATTTTAGTACCTTCAAACCGAATACTTAGAAAATCTAGGTTTATAACTATGAGCATGAGAAATAAGCCAACTGCATTGGTTTCGTACTAATCACTGTCCATGGCCGTCTGTAGCCCACGACTCCAATAGACAGATTTTTTTTGTGAAATTAAATTATCTTAGTAAATTCAAGGCCATTTAGTGTTTGGTTGGGATAACTTAAAAAATAGATGAATTCAAAGTCAACAATTACTTGAAATCACATATTTCATAAAATTCGCACATTTTATGAATTGCTAAAAAGCATAGGCTCCCACAATTCGAATTAACGACTTCAACAAAGATGCTCGAATCGTTACAAAACAAGTTCAAGTTAATACCCTAATGGTGTTTCTTCTTCAATTAATTCTCAACTTCTAACTGTCTAGATGTTTCATTTCCTTTCTTTCACCATAAAAGTCTTTAATTTCGGGATTGTTCCTGTAACTTGAAAACACATACAAGTCACTAGAAATTAATTTAACTCGAAATGACTAAGATCCGCATAGAAAGGGATATCCCGCAACATGAAAACACACGCGGAATGCTAGAAATCAAGCAGGAAATGACTAAAATCTGCATCAAAAGGTATATAAGGTAAGTTTTGCATTCATCATCATTGTCAATCTAAGCCAGCTCAATTTACATCCCGATTCATACAAATAAATATGTAAAATCGAAAATTTTCTCAATCTTTACTTACATTTAGCGAGAAAGTGCTTAAAACTGGATTGCCTTAATTAAAACATAGAAACACAAGTGTTGCCAATGAATACTGAAAGTTACCAATTCAACCCTAAAATCACCTAATAGGTGAATAACGCTGAATTAAATTTGTTAATTAAACGTAACAAGTCACTTTTTAATTGTTCTAAATGTTTAGTCAATCAAGTTAAATTATCATATGTTGAATTGCCGCAATAAATAATTAAAACAGTAAACACGACAAGATTTGATGATGGAGAAAACCGTTAACTGGATAAAAGTTTCGGGACCAAGTCAAAAGTTTCCACTATAAACAATAAGAACTTTAGTATAATCCAGCCTAGAACACCCACTAGACTCAAAGATTTAATTCCTGCAATCTCCAAAATTCACTAGAACGTACTTCACTCACACTTGCTCTCGATCTTCTGGAATTATCTATCTCTTGTAGAATACCAAGAACGCCTCGTTATTATACTTTTTTGGCGATTCTAGTCCAACCTCCCTCAATTTTCAGCAACATCTGAAAGCTATTGAGAAGGTACATTCTTGACGATATCTAGGGAGTGAGTGTTTTAGATTATATGAAATTCGACGTTTTTTCCAAATTTGTAGTTAATTGATCTCAAGAATCAAAAGGTTAATCTAGATTGCTGAACATGTTTTTGGATCTTGGAATGATGTTATGAAAATGTAAAACAATGATCAACCACCACAAAAAGTAATGGCATTGGGCATTTATAATATGAGGAGTTTAGGTAGTATAAGATAGATAAAACTATTGAAAAATGCAAACTAGGATTTCTCGAACAACACCGTCGCTCGAGCGCTAAGCTAGCGACATGCGAACGAAAGATTGCGTCGCTAGAGCAAGATTCGAGCGACAATAATTCTGCTTTGGACACTCGAACACCAGCTAAGCGACAGACTAGCGTAAATCCAACGACTCTTTCTTCTTATTCCATACGCGAACTCAAAAACTCATAAATCATCTATACAATCCTCTAAAAGATTCATTGACTTTTACAACTCTTTTGTAACAATCCCAATATTTTATAATAATCATTTTGTTTTAAAAAATTGTCAATACAACTAAAAACATAATCATTTTTCTTTTTAAACTCGTCATTTTTCTCTTCAAATTTTCGCATCTTATGGACAAACTCTTCTCTATTAAATGATTAAGATGACTCATGTAACGAATTTTGAGCCAATGACTCCAAGTCAGTTGACCTAGGTAGGGATGTTATAAAAGCTCGGGCGGCTTAGGCTCGGCCCGTAAAAAGCTCGAGTCGGGCAGGTTCGCGGCTCGGTGGAACCGAGCCCCATTTTAGGGCGTCGGCTTGAGCCGGGGCCGGCCCGTTAATAATAGAAAAAAAATAAGATGTGTCTATAAAAAAAATTAATACGAATTGACAATTAGAAATACACTATTTAGAACCATAACTATAATAAAAATTCTATATCAATTATGCAACTGTAGAAATCTGATTATTGGAGAGTGATATGCGAAAAGCTGTGAAAAATGAAACACATTTCCCAATTAAACCCATAAATGATATGCCATAGTGATAAAGAATTTAAACTTTTGATTCTTTATTTCTCTTTCAGGTTGATATCATCATCAGCATATTTTAAATTTTAAAGAGAATGATATCTCATCATATATGCCTCGTTCGGTAGATATTAAAATCCAATTAAAATTAAAAATATAGCTGTTATTGGGTCTCACTCGTCTAATAAAAGTCAACAATAACGACTAGTTTTTCAATTTTAATCTCTACCAAACGGGACCTATAATAGAGAGAGAGGTGTCCGGTGGGTTTGAAACTTTGTGGTGACCGATGACTTTTGAGTTTTTCTCACAAAAACACATCTTTACTTGCAACGAGATAGGCAAAAAATAGTTGCATGCAGCCACTGCCTGCTTGTCACTTGACAAGTGGGACAAAAAAATTTCAGCAGTATAATTAACAGTTAATTAACGTAAAAACTTTCAAAATTTGAATTTGAAAATTGTAGGTATAAATTTAAGTTTTATTTAATTTATAATACGTATAAATTGTACAAATTTTAAACTCAAGATTAAGAAAAATTAGATTTGACAAAAAAAAATCGAGCCGGCCCGGCTCGACCTGTTAAGGCTCGAGCCAAAAGCTCGGGTCGAGCTTGAATTTTTTGGCCGATCTTTTGTTCGGTTCGGGCCAAAAAAAGTTTAAACCTTTATGGCTCGAGCCGAGCCCGAGCTTTGAGTTTCGGCTCTCGGCTCGGCTCGTTGACATGGCTAACCATAAAGCATCATGTTATGGGAAACCCCTCAAGTTTAATTACTCTAGTAAAATAGGATTTGAAGAAGAGTATATTTCTAGACATTTTTATTTTATTTAAGGGGATAAACTAGAATTTAGGTCTACTAAATTAATGTCAATTCATGTTCAAGGTCACCTTATCAATAGATGACGGTCATCCCAAATCTCATACACACGATTAAGACTTATTCACAAGATCATAATGCATGCAGTGCAAATGATACATGAAAAAATTTATATTAAGTACTCAACATCAACTTAAACAAAGTAAAGAAAAAAAATATGCTACAACACAACAATTAAACTCATACTTGATCACAACATACATGTTTAAATAAATCATAAATCATGATGTAATAAACAATTTCCCTTTTTTTTTCAATTTTTATTTTATTTAAAAAAAAACTACGTAAAAATTAAAATCAAACAAAAAATAAGATGCATGCAATAGTGAATGAATAACAATTAATAAGTATAAGCAAGCATCAAAATTACATAATCAATTAGTTATACAAACACTTTTACCTTTAAGAGTACCGAAATCAATTTCTAATTTTTTCAGATCACTCTTTTTCACTCAAATCCGACTAGTGAAAGACTTATCCCGAGTCAACTCTATCATAAACTTGGTCAAATGACTCGCTTGATTAGTAAGGAAGTCAATTCGACTATCAAATTTTTGATTTCTAACTCTATTGAAATTTCTATTTCTATTTCAATTCAGGAATTTATGACACCAAAGTCTTATATGTCATAACCCACCACAATTGAAACAAGTAATGATAAATATAGGTCCAAAGTTATGTGGTCGTTGATATCTATTCCTAGGTTGGTACGTCCCACGCTGTCTAGTATGTTTCTGTCCTACGATACCCTTATTATTGAGTTCAGGATTAGGAACATACGAGGTCTAGTTGATTGTAGAGATAAAAATGATTTGGAAGTACTAGCCCTATCATGACCAGTCTAATTATATCCTAGGCCTCTCCTATTCCCAGCGGGCTTGTTCAACCCCAAAAGACTGTTCAGTTTTTGAGATCCACTATAGAAAGTAAGAAGTTGGGACTTGGAATATTCAAGTTCGTTCAGAAGGTTCTTAACATGGATTTCTAATTTCTCATTCTCAACGGTTAGCTCACTAACTCTCCTAGAGAACTTCTCAAGTTCACTTGCAAAATCTTTAATCGTAAATTCTAGGGATCGATTTACAATCTCTAATTTATTAAGGCATAAGGTAGACTCCTGAAGGCCAACTACAAGTTTCTCTCTAACTAAATCAAGTTTATTGACATTCTTAAGCATAACTTTATTCACCTCATTAATTTTAAGACTCTTTTCAAATAATTTTTTATAAGCTTCACGAATATCATCCTCATTTTCAAAATCTTCCTCAAATTGGTCATTGCTATCTACTTCATCAAACTAATTATCACTGTCCTTATCAGATTCACTTCTAACCTAGCGGTGAAGGCCATAAACTTCTCACTCTCCTCATGTGTAGACATCTCACTTTGATTATCTGAGTAGATTCGTCATCAGTGAGAGTTACATTCGTAGATTTACTCTGATTTCTTTTACCATAAAGGCACTCACTTCTATTATAGTCAAAATCTTGACACTTATGACATATCACAGATTTAAATCTCTTTCTAGACTCTTGTGAATCACCTCTATGTCTCTATTTAGTCTTCTTCTCATTTCTAAGACATTTTTCGAAATATTATTAACTAAGTTTGTTATTTCCTCATTATTAAGTGATTCCAAATCAAAAGAATCATACTCTTCTTCCCTAAAAGTTTTCAAGGCTATATACTTGTTTTTTTTAGGTTGAAATGTGGTAAGTTCATAAGTTTGGAGAGATCCAATCAATTCTTCAATCTTAATAGCATATAGATCATTGCTCTCCTCGATAGCTGTAACTTTATGCATAAATCTATCACGTAATGATGGATTTTTTTGACAATTTTAGACTCGAAAATTCTCTCACCTATGTTAAAACTAGAATTAACTATGTCATTTAAACTCGCATAGAATTCATCGAAGGTCTCATCATCTTTCGTCATAATTTTTTCAAATCTAGTGGTCAACATTCGTAAATTAGAATTCTTAACAGCTTGAGTTTCCTCATGTGTGGTTTGTAAAATATTTCAAACTTTTTTAGCAATCTCATACATAGACAAACACCTAAATTTTTTAGGCCATACAGTCATAAATAGAGCATGAAACCTTTTACTATTCCAATTACGCTAATCTAAATCTTTCTTAGACCAAGTTGAAATATCAGTTTGGGTTACAACGCCTGCAACTATGGTAGATAGGGCGGTCCAACAATTCGCTACGCTCAACCAAACATGCTCATCCATCGATCTCAGGAAGGTTCTCATTCTAACTTTTCAATAGGCATCGATACTGCCTTCAAAATATGGAGATAAATACAATAAACTACTCATCTAGAAAACCAGGGTTATGAATCGAATTTGGCTTTGATACTACTTGAAAGTTACAAGTTCAACCCCAAAATACCTAATATGTGAATAATGCGGAATTAAATTAATTTGTCAATTAAAAGCAAAAAGTCACTTTTTAATTGTTCTAAATGTTTAGTCCATCAAGTCAAATTATCATATATTGAATTGGCGCAATAAATAATTAAAACAGTAAATAACACAAGATTTGATGATAGAGAAAATCCTTAAATGGGTACAAACTCCAAGATCAAGTCAATAGTTCCCACTAGACTCGTAGATGTAATTATTGCAATCTCCAAAACCCGTTGAAATATGCTTCACTCATACCTACTCCCGATCTTCTGAAATTGTCTATCTCTTGTGGAACACCAAGAACGTCTCGTTCTTGTAATATTCATGTGCTTCTGGTCCAATCTCTCTCAATCTTCAACAACATTTGAAAGCTATTGAGAAAGTACATTCCTAATGATATCTAGGAGTTGGTGTTTTGGATTATATGAAATTCGATGTTTTCCCAAACTTGTTGTGGTTGATTGATCTCAAGAATCAAAAGATTAATCTAGATTGTTGGACGTGTTCTTAGATCTTGGAATGATGTTATGAAGATGTAAAATAATGATCAACTATCACAAAAACGTACTGGGCATTGGATATTTATAATATGAGGAGTTTAGATAGTATAGGATAGATAAAATTCTTGAAAAACGAAAACTAGGATTTTTCGGACAATACCGTCACTCGAGCGTCACACTAGCGAGAGGCGGGCGACAATAATTTTGCTTTGGACGTTCGAGCATCAGCTAGGCGACAAGTTAGCGTAAATCCCGCGACTCTTTCTTCTTATTCCATACTCAAATCCAAATGCTCATAATTCATCTCTACAACCCTCTAAAATGTTTTTTGGCTTTTACAACTCTTTTGTAACAATCCTAATCTTTTACAATAAGTCTTTTGTCTAAAGAATTGCCAAAAAAACTAAAAACTTAACAAATACCACGTTGAACACAGCTGACTTTTGCAAGCAAATGAGTAAATGCTATTGCTGTTTAGTTTTGACTCTAGGGAGAGAGAGTTGGCCTCAATTTTCAATGAGTTGGTCAATGTATATAGAACACCTTTGTCTCTTCTCTATATATCCCGCATAAACAATGTCCACACCCTCAGTCAGACGCCTGTCTCTGCATATTTTTCTACTCACCATGACCTCCTTCATAAACTAGAGGGAAAAGGTTGGGTTTTTGTATGAGAAAAAAGTCTATTTCTGAAGGACTGATTTGAATAAATTTTCAATATGGGTAGACCACCTTGCTGTGATAAAATTACTGTAAAGAAAGGGCCATGGACTCCAGAAGAAGATATCATCTTGGTTTCATATATTCAAGAACGTGGACCTGGGAATTGGAGGGCCGTTCCTTCTAACGCTGGTAATTTTTTTCTTTTGGGTCTTCAAATTTTTTTTTTTTTCTGTAGTTGTGGGGGGGGGGGGGGGGGGGGTGTGTTAGGAACATTAAAGAGGCTCATCTAATATACTGCTGCTCCGTTACCGTCGATCTTGAATGCACACAACACGTTTAGATGAGTTTTTTTCTTGAATAATTTGCTATATACTTATTCTCAAATTCTTGTTTTTCGGTGTTTTTATCAGGTTTGCTTAGGTGCAGTAAGAGTTGCAGGCTCAGATGGACTAATTACCTCCGGCCAGGGATCAAACGGGGCAACTTCACTGAACATGAGGAGAAGATTATAATCCACCTCCAAAATCTTCTTGGAAATCGGTATGATAACATTCCTCTCGATCGCGTGCACAAATTAGGGCTAGATCAATCATCACTCGCCTAGAGCACGTATACAATTTTCATAAATAGTCGAGGGCGAGATTGGATTCCAACACTTCATGTTGAATGACAAAATTATTAATTTAGTGTCTTTGAGAGAGAATGGAAATGAGTAGTTTTGTTCGATTTGTTTTCGTGCAGATGGGCAGCCATAGCTTCTTATCTTCCTGAGAGAACTGATAATGATATTAAGAACTACTGGAACACTCACTTGAAAAAGAAACTCAATAAGCTTCAACAAGGCGATGATGCTAATAACCAAGAAAGGCACTCAGTTTCTGAATCAATCTCTAAAGGACAGTGGGAAAGGAGGCTTCAAACTGATATTCATATGGCAAAAAAAGCTTTACGTGAGGCTCTATCCCTTGATAAATCCTACAATAATTTGCCTGGTTTAGAGCCTTCCCCAATCCAAACATCTACATATGCATCCAATACAGAAAATGTTGCTCGTTTACTCAAAGACTGGATGAAAAAATCGCCGAAATCATCTCAAACAGGATCAGGAAGTACTCAAAATTCTTTCAACAACCTTTCAGTTGGAACCAGTTCTAACCCTAGTGAAGGGACACTGAGTGCAACAACACCACCAGAGGGACATCATTTGCTCTTTAGCTTCAATTCTGATGAGTCGGACGAGGCTGCTGCGAATTTCACACCTGAAAATGGGGTTTTCAAGGATGGAAAACAACAAGATTTGAACAATCAAATGCCTCTTACTTTGCTAGAGAAATGGCTTTTTGATGATGTAGCTACTCAAGGAGATGAAGAAATAGTGGACATGTCCTTGGGAGAAACTTCTTGTTTGTTCTGAAGAAACAAATCTTCTTCAAAATAGCTTAGCAGTTTGACTAATAGTTTGATGACTTCCATATATATATTGGAGGAGAGAAAGTGTAAATTTGGTGTAGTGTATTTGGATATGTACCAGATAGGAATAAATCCCAGTGGAACCAACTGTTTGTATTCTGGGCACCATTTGTGTGTACTACTGAAAAATGAAAATTAGGGTTTTCATTTTGTTGTGATGCTTTTCAGATTTTGAAATTCCACACACAGAAAATTATAAACTTGATATCTCAAGTTGGATTCTTAATTTTTGGTAGGTTCAATTAGCTACCATTTCATGGATTTCTGGAGCAATATCATCCATGCTAATTAATGTATGATTGCATAAGTTAAAAAAGAAAAAGTTTGAGAACAATTTTATTTGTTGTGAAAAAAGGTAAGTTATTTTAAAAGTATTTCACTCTTTAGTTTTAAAATTAGTTCTTTCTTTTTTGTTTGAAAAGTGATATAGAAAAGCGTGTTTCGCAACGAAAAATTACTTAGAAGTAGGTACTACAAAAATTAATTCAAAATAAGTTCGATTACCTACCTTTAGCTTAGAAAAAAAAAACATGATTGTAGGATCCTCATACATGAAATAGAGATTGATTTTCCCTTTCCATAAACTCTTGTTCAATTTCTATCAACTTCCATTTCTTTGTTGGAATATTATAATAGTATGTGTGATATTGTTTAAAAGTTTATAAAAGTTAAAAATGAAATCTGACTAATTTTTTAATAAACATAAGTCTTACGAAACAAGCACTAAAGCTATGTAATAACTAAAAATTCTAGATCAAATTAGGGATGTCGACGAGTCGAGCTGAAACTCGAAGGCAGCAGTACTATCTTTTCGTTCAACTTTTTTTTTAATTCTCGGCTCGTTACGGGCAAAAAATGGCCCGTGACACGGGCTAGCTTAGGCTCGAGTCAAGCCCCATTTGAGCCACCATCCGGGTAGGCTTGGGTTTTTCTCGGGCCGAGCCACGGGATACCCTAGCCAACAAGTCAAATTTATACCCCTAGTTCAAATTGAGTTTAATGTCTTAACCTTGTGTGATTTTTCACATTTTTAAGAATTTACCAACCTGGCCCAAAATATACGAACGATATTGAAGACTCAAATATATGCACCTTAGCTTGTTTTGATGATAAAGATTTGAGTGGTTGTTTCATAAAACTCAGTGAGTAAAAATTTTATTAACGTTTCGACAAATCAAACTTCAATTTTAACCACACAATTCACGAGGTTCACAACTTTTATCAACTTTTTAATCACATATTTTATCAACTTTTATCTAAATTTTCTAAAACTTTTATCAAAACTTGTCCCACAACCTCTAAATTCATTTAATATTAGTCAACCAAAAAAATATTATTTCTAAACCTTTGTATAGTTACTAACTATACCATTTTGCGATAGTCTATACAGACTCTCAAGTCTCGAGTGTGGGTATTATGTAGCAATAATTAAATAGCACAATAGTTGGTAATCATTAATAATAGGGATAATTGCAACAGCGGTCCCAAAAATTGGATTTTTAAAAGTGGGATAAAATGGTAACTTTAGAATTAACATTTTTTTGTCAAATATTATTAACCATAAAAACAATTAAACTAAAAAAAAAAAAGCTGCCCCACCCCCACCCCCAACCACCACCCTCATCTTCATCTTCTTCCTCAACCCAACCCCCCACCCCAACATCCAACCAAACACAATCCAAAGCCGTCGACCCGCCACCACCAAATCCACAATCGACTCGGTGGATGGTTACCCCGTCTATCTCAAGTTAATCAATTCAATTCTACAAAAAATTATTGGTGGAGAATCCCACCACCACTTCCACCCCCAACAACAACATAGAACATCCAGTTTAATACTGACCAATGTGATGGACTTTCCATGATTGAAACCCTCCAAGCAAATCAAGTTATTGCTATAACCGAGATGCACTTTTCCCTTCTTGAAACCAAATGGCATTGTCCTTATGTTTGATGCAGAGAGTCCCCTTCGTGAATCCATGGCTTCTAGCTTGGATCTTGCTAAGAGATCACAAAATTTGTTAGAAATGGATTTAATGGACGAGAAAACAGATACCATGTACATCATGGAAGAACATAAATGGGCAAGAATCACTCAAGTTTATCTTCTGGAATTCCTGTAACTTTTGGGTTCAATTTAGTGGAGGCGATGATTGAGTTTAGAAAGAATAGAAGTGGAAGGTGACAGTTCGATTTAGTGGATGTGATTTTGGTTGTTGAATGGTTGTGAGTTTAGTGGTGGCGGTCAGCGGTTTTGGATTATGGTTTGAATGGATGTTAGAAGTAGGGGTGGGGCAGATTTTTTATTTTTATTTTTCTAGTTTAATTGTTTTTATTGTTAATAATATTTGGAAAAAAAAAAAGTTGTTGATTCTAAAATTACCATTTACCCCATTTAATTTGGTCAAAATTGGTCAAAGTCAAACTTTCTTAGTCAACTAACGACCAAATTGACGGTTTTCTTCCATTTGAAACCTCCACTAGCATAAACTAAAGGCTTATGTATTAATCTCATTGTTTCAATAAGATGTTGGACAACTTGATCAATGGCTTAGCTCTTGTATCTAGACCATTGGATAAGGAAAGAGAATGATCTTATGGTTTCAATAAGATGTTGGACAACCTGACCAATTGCTTAAATATTGTCGAGTACTATATATATTTGATGAGCCATGTAAAGCTGTTTGTCAAATAATGGGATAAAAATGATATACAGTGTCTTGTACATTATTGGTGGTAAAAATTGGTTGGTCGATCTCACATTTAAACTGTTTCTGGTACTTGGTAGTAACTTTCATTTGTTTGAGCCTCATTTTGGGACAAAAATACATTTTTGTATAGTATTTTGTTGAAGATCGTGTGGTTAGAAAGTAATGAAAACTTTTCGATTTACGTGTATTATAAAAGATTAAGTACTAATATACTCATTTTTAAAGGTTAGAAGCTAACTAGACACTCATTAATAAACTGGGGATCGATAGCATAATTTCTCCTTAATTAGCATCAATTCATGATAATTAACAAGTGAAGAAGATTTTCAGCCAGGATTACACCCTGTTACTGCCATCACGTAGAGGGTTTGACTTTCGCCGAATGTACAAACTGCCATCATTATTCATTACCCCGACTCCACCGTTACTTCAATTATCAAACACTGATACCACCGCAAATAACATGGCAGCAACAATCCTTTTACAGGATTTTGAAAAGTCAAAATTGCTTCCGAAATTAAGTTACTGTTAAGTATTTTTTGAAAGTATTTTATCTAATTAAAAGAACTTTTAGATAAAACTGACCAAAATAACTATTTTTTTTCATGAAATTCTCACGCCAAAAGTAAAATCAGAGCGTCGTCAAACGAGCCCTTTCCAAATGTCACATAGATATTAGAAAAAAATTGCACTATTTTCCTTCACAGGCAGCACATGGTGGGCTGAAACCAAGAATGATTTAACCTTTCACAAAGAAAAATGGTCATTGTTTAGACATTTGCTCAGCAAACATTGATGATCAAAATGTTTTTTTTATTATTATTATTTTTAATTTTTTAAATTTTTTTAATCATTCTAAATTATTCGATAGTTAAAATAATACATACCAACCATCTAAAATTATAAAATATTATATTTACTTAATAGTTTCTACAATTAGTCAATTATACAATTTTTAAAGAAGAGTTTTGAAATTTAAGACTTTTGAAAAAAGGAAAAAAATATATAGCTGTAATGAGTTGTAGGCTACAGGCTTGCTGCAGCAACAGGTCACAATAGCCCATGTTATTTCTTAGAATGACAAAACAGAAAGAACAAAAAGTTGGCCACAATATTGTATGTAAAACATTAGTGGTCAATATCGAAATTATAAGTTGATTAATAAACATTTTTTTAGCTTAAACTTGTTACTTAATTTCACGATATTTCATGACGTTTTCGACATTTTAAAAGTTGTTATCGACATTTGGATCATAATATTTATCTTGACACTTTATTTGTTTATATCGAGATTTTATTTTGAACATAAGAATTATCTACATTTCATACAGTTCTTGACATTTTAAGTGTACTTCTCGACATTTCATAAATGTTTTATTTACCCACTTATAAGGAGAAGTAATCATTTAATGCGTGATTGACATGATATTTTTTAAAATAAGTAATATATGTTATGTGTCTAATTATTATTGGTCAATACAATTTTTAATTATATAAATAATTTTGTCTTCACTGTGGAATTTAAACATTTTGATCTATATTATTGTAAAATGGACGTCGGAGAAATTTTAGACATTTTTACAAATAACTGTGTTAAAAATGACATTTTTTGCCATTTCTTCTAAGTTTTATTAACAAATTTTTGACAATTTTTTTTATTTTAAAATTTTATTTTTTGTATTTACCATCTTGTCGAATAAAAAATTTAAACCCTACCAATTCAAAGTATGAGAACTCGAAAAAAACGCTTATAATAAGGTATAATTTTTCTAAATTAAATATTAGTACTTCATTTTATACGTTTCTTGATTTTTTTGTTAATAATGTACGTTAATTTATGTTCATTTGTTTCCTTTCTCCATCACAAAGTATCAACTTCCCTCATTTTAAAAGATAATGTTTTAAATAAAAAAAATCGGGAGCGCTGCCTCCGAACCCCCATGGGCCCCCACCGCTTCCAATTCTGGGACCCCCCTACTTCAACATGCTGGCTCTGCCCCTGAGTGTATTTGCATTAATCATGTTAAAATTTCAGAAATAAAGCACATGCAGAGACAAGAAGTTTGGCTTCGGTCACATAAGGACCATGCTTCACCTAAGTTGTGCTGTATTATTAGGTAGAGGTCATTCAAACTTATTGTTAGTCTATTCTGCATGAAATTATTGGCAGTTCAAATTTCGTTTTCGTCGCAAAATCAAAGAGACGTGCACAAGGAGTTGGAAGCAATCGACTCAAAATTAGGTGACTTCACGTAATCAATCCGATTCTATACACGAACCTTAAAACCAGAATACTTATATATTCAGACCTCACAATTGAATTATATGATCAAAATAAATGCTGTCGTATTGGATACATTTGAAAACGGCCCTGTAAATTTAAAATTCCCTGATGACAAACAAATGTGAAATTCGAGTAAGGTTGGTGTCTGAGAAAAAGAAAACACTGAAACATAATACAGAGTTCTGTAGAAATCTTGCATGGCAACAATGCAACACCAAGATTCTACGAGAAAAAACCCATCATCTTTAGTTCATATGTCAAGGTGTGCAGGATGTAAGAAAGCAGAGAGTTAATTAAACGGGCTCTGGATGAGGATTCATGCGTGGTCCTGTTATTGCTCCAGGTGCTGGTGCTATTGTGACCTGCAAACCCCCACGTTGCCCTGCCTGCAGCCTGAAAGCAACTTCACTTGCTGCTAGAGCTTCAGCTTCCTGATTTAACAAACACAAGCCGAAACAGAAATAAGTAAATAATTAAAAAAAAAAAAAAAAAAAGGTAAAACAATACGACATGAACGGAGATTAATGATGTATCATCACATTGGCGGCATCTCAGCTTTACTACCACATATACGAAAAGTGGAACTGGGTGACCCTTTACTGAATCACCAATCTTTGAATCAATAAAAAGAAATATATCAGCAGTCGTGGAACATTTTTTAACTCGGTAATTTATATTTTTATAACAAAGATTAGCATTAAAACACGTAGGGATGGAATTACTAGTTACTACTATTCAGTAATTAACTATGTCCAGTAATTAATTCCAAAATGCATCTTGGTCCCATCTCAAAACTCTAAAAGTCTCATCTTTTCTGAGAAGAGTTCATACGAAAGACTGAAACATTAATACCAGCATGAAATTTGAATTTATGTTCACGTAAACTAATAGATAACACATAAGATTGTTCTATAAAAACGTGCATTGGTTTGGAGAATTAAAATAACAAGAAGACCAATAAATGAACCTATGGCCTCGTGAATCAGGCACACATGCCACAACCCAAACAAAAAAAAAATTACTAAAAAAAAGAATAAACGCACAGAGAAACAGACCAAGGAAAAATTGTGTTACCTTTTTTGCCCCTACTGATTTTGGTAAATATATCATAGAAACCATTCCAAAATTCAAAGGGAGGTCAGAATGTTTAAGTTCATTAATACTTATTGACTAAGAAAATATCAAGGATTCACATTTGAAACTCCTCCACACATTCCTCGAGAAGAAGAAGAAGAAAAGGAAAAGAAAAATGGGGAAGAAAAGAGAGTTTTTTTCTAAGTCTGCATGATTGTTGCTCATAACTCTTTTAACTTCTACAATTCAAGCAATTTATAAAAAGGTTAATGAATGCTAAATGCATTGCATTTTCACCAATTCAACAGAATATAACAGATCTTTAAGCTCTAGAGACACTGCCGTGTGTTTTGTTTAAAAGCATGCTGGGAAGTGTTTATAAACTATTAATATTTTAAATATAGAAAAATGAGTGGTAGTACTTGTGGCCAATGGGCCTTCGAAATGTAAAGATAAAAAGTGGTTTGAGTGTTTATAAACAATTTATAAACATGAGCCAAACATTGGCTCAGGTACTATGCTCCTCCTGTAGAGCTTAAATTTGAGATCTAGTTAAATAAAAAAAGACGATGTTATATTTTTGTAATGCACACCTGAAGAAATATTTATGCCAATGGAAATATGTGAAATCTATCTAACATCTCTAATGTTGAACAAATCATTATGAATTATAGCCCCTATTTGGTTTTATAAAAAATAGATTTTTAGTAAATTTTGATAAAAGTTGATGAAATGTGTGGTTAAAAAGTTGGGTCCCATAAAATGTGTGATTGAAAACGAGTTTGGGGAAAAATGAGTTTTAAAAATTGGGGCCAATCAGGGGCATATATTTATATTTGTCCTTGTTCTCTATTTTTTTGTTTTATGTCATTCTTCTATCTTACTTGAATTCTCTGAATATGCTTTCATCCGTGTTCATGTCTACATTATGCAACATAAACATCTTTATAAAAAGTCAAGGTCCATTCTATGATTGGATCCACGGAACCTAGTCGTCCCTATTGGTGACCATGTCTGAAGTTGTCAACCTCAGGAATTTTCTTTCATCAATAAAATAGGAAAGGGAGTCTTAAAATCACCAAGCGCAATGTTGATTCAGAAATCAACCTCTAAAGTTGGAACTATTTCTTTAAGTTGCAATAACAAAAAGTGAAACCCCACATGAAAATTTGAATTCCTTCATTAAATGTTCCTCCCAAGCCTAGTATTAGAACATTATTGAATCTACATGTTGCATCAACTTATATTTTGGGACCATGTATATACTTTCATACAGGTTTAACATAATTACTGACACACATACAACAGGGGTGGATCCCGGATTGGACTAAAAAAAAAAAAAAGTTTTAAACAGGACTAATATGTAAAAAAAAAAAACTAATTTCCATATAAATTTTTTTTACATATAAAAAAAATTAAACATTAAAAAATGAAATGGGCTGGGGCAGCCCAGGCCAGCTCCCCCTAAATCCGCCATTGACATGCAATCAATCTGCACTTATGGTCTGTCAATTGACTACCATCATGTTTTGGAGTATAATAATGAATAGGAAAATCCGGAAGGCATACTGAAGATCAGAAAATGACCAGGGAAAAAAATCTGACATGCCTTATGGTCTGTCAATTGACTACCATCATGTTTTGGAGTATGATAATGAATAGGAAAACCAGGAAGGCATACTGAAGATCAGAAAATGACCAGGGAAAAAAAATCTGACCTGCCTTTGTCTTCGACGCTGCAACATACTGATGGCCCAAGCCATAATGTAGCAGGGAAGAAGGAAGCTGGCTGCCCGAAGCAAGAAAAGCTGTCAAGTGTCAACCATAAAATTGAGTGAGCAACCATGCTAATACAAGTCTAATGCACATAGGCATGCATATAACAGAAAATCCTACTCACAGAAAAAAAGGTGGATACATCATCATCAGCACTGTCACTATTTCCCATCGTTAAAGCATGCCTCAAGAGTAGAAGAGCCATTAGCTGGCACAGAAGATAGATTTAAAAAGCAATCAAAAATAAAATACAAAAATTTACCGAGCTATAGATAAGAGAAACCAAAATTAGGCAGCAGAGATAAACAAAGATCAAGTCGTTCTGCCGCCTTCACCTCTAATTGGTGAAAGGGCCAGCCATAAAATAGAATTGAAGGACGGGGCTATACCATGGAATGATTTTTTAATCTCATTTTTCATAAACCCAGAGGGAAACATGAACACTACAAACTAGCTGTTGGAAAAATATATTATCAACATGACAAAATAGCAAGAAGATTAGCACAATGTCATCTCACCCATTTCCTTACCATATTCCTGCCTTTGCTGTTATGAGTGTGGGGGTGGGGATGGGAGTTTCTGTGCACAGGGGACTGACATGTGTATGTCTTTGTTTTACATGTGTGTGCCAGAGAAAAAGAGAGTGAAAGGGAGATGGCAAAGGCTTTTATTTTAGTGCAGTGGATGCTCACGAAAGAATGAATAGCAAGCAACGAGAGCATCACATTTAGAACTTTCAATTAATAAGGTTAAAGCCATAAGATACACATTATAATCCTATATGAATGAGAGTATGCTGAGTAGCAATTCCTTACAATTAAAGCAGCAGAACGACAAAATGCAGCTCCACTAGCATTTGAGTCAGCATACTCATCATAATCAGCCTCGAGAAGACGATGCTCAGCTGCCGCCATAGCCAGAAGTCGAGGGTCACGCAAATCCAAAGGAGAACCAGCAATTGTCCAGCCCCCACTGTAAAGGTATAATTTCAGAGTTTATCACTCCAAACAACTTAAACTGATGCGATTTAGAACATTAACTAGCTAATGTTACAAAGAATTAGTGTGGGAGTGATTTGTCACTCGAAAACAAAATTTGATGCTTCACAGGGAGCCATAATAGATTAGAGCAAGAGTAAATATTAAATAGTTTCTAACTGAACCAATTTCTCTCTCGAAAATATGGGAATCAACGAGATATTAGAACATTCATCAATCACACATATTTCGTAGTTAAACTTATGATTACACCATCTTCTGGTTTTTGCAACAAGTCAGAATAGATATGCAAAGGGGTTATAGTGGCAAGCCGCATGGTGATGGAGATGTTATGGTGCTGATGGGGTAAAACAATATGGGGTAAAACAATAGCATGTGAACATGAAAAGTTTGATGCTTTGGGCAGCAGCTGTTTTTGGGATTTGGAGAAAGAAGACAAGCACCACCATTTGGTACAAGGTATATCATAAATTTCATGTCAATGGCTGTTCATTTGTTTTGTGGGTTCCAATATCCACGCCATGGTTAGTTGACTACCAACAGGAACTATTTCTCATTATATGACATCCCATTTTGCATTTGCAAAAACCATATCTTTATTCAATATATTTACGGCAGTAGGTCATTCACTTCTTCCATGCCGCGAAGTATTTACGTTTCTCTTTTTCATCCGTAGATATAGCAAACCATGTTCAGCATATCTTATATATTATTTGAAACTATATAAGAAAATCCCTCGAAAATTTCCTATCAATTGAAAGAGAAATGTTTATTTTGCATACATTTAAAAGATTACCAAACAAAACATTATCTAATATTTGTACAACATATAAAGGCACCTATTTTTTTCTAATCCAAAACATGTCGCCAAGCTTAACCAACGTTTAAATTAACAGAAAGCAATTAAACGTCATCAATTACGATCTCTAATGACTAATAAGCAGGCTGGATGAGAATCAAATACAAATTATGCATGATTCAAGTCCCTAAATTATTGCCTCTAGACGGTCATTGGCATCTTTCATAGTGTTCCCCCATACTAATTTAAATGTAATAAGACATGAGTGGGAAAAAGGCACAATCAAGATGGTGACAAACTGTAGATACACAAGACAGACAACTATTAACCCCAGTTTGGGCCCCATATTTTGGGCATAATATTTTGGAATAATGATTTTTTGGAGAATGTGTGGTTAAAAAGTGAAGAAAAGTATTTGGTTTACGTATAAAATTATTTTATAGGAGAACATGTGATTGAAAATGAGTTTTGAATAAGTGAATTTTGAGAATAATGGGGCTCAAACAGGGGATTAATAACAACAGATATTCAGTCATCAACAAACAAATCCAGTTTATTTCTATATACAAATAACATTAGGCAAGAGAAGTGCTGTGTTGGGTAACCACTGGGTGTTACTCCAAGGAATCTCCTATATGTGCCACAAATATTGAGTTCAATCAACAGGGACCCAAAAGTTAGTATTGCTTTCCCTGCATCATTTATTAAAAATCTACCCCCCAAGGTCATGTCATCAACACACCCCCACCCCTATTAGCAGACTTTGGCTAATATCAGACAAATAATTAGCTTTCTGTGTATCTACATAGACACACATTAATGAAACCTTGAAATTTCTGGAAATTACATATGTTACTATTCATGAGCATTGCTTCCATAGATATCGCAACACTAGCTTCCAAGATCATCTATGTTTACTAAATAAAATTTTTTATATCAATACATCCAAAGGCTCACTCAGAACACATTAACGAATTGAACAAATAAGAAAAAGGACCAAGTACTCAAAACATGCCTGATTTCAATGGCGGTATCATCATGTTGGGTAGGAGGTGGAGCTGTATAGCCAGGTTGGTAAGGCTGTAACACGGGGAAAATTAAATGCACAAATTAGCTAATAATAAAAATGTACAACTCATAACACCTATATTTTAAACAATCCTGGCATATATTTACATATCATCTCTCAAGATTGCTATGTTTGACCACCGAAATATGAATCTTACTCACAATATTTACCCTCACTCAATGCTGGAATCTAGTCCATAACAAGAAGTGTGTGAAAACTGAAAACTAAAAGGGTAGATAAGCTCATGATTTTCACTTTTCAAGTCTCGTGTACAGTAGTAATAGAAAGTACTAAATCTCAACCAGAATTGTATGGGGCAGTTAATCATTGAAGCATCAAAACTCAAAAGGCAGAAAAAATCAATCAAACAAATGAGTGTCGACACACCTGATGGCAGATCTCACATGTTACATCTCCTTTCTCATTGCACCATCTCTGAACACACTTCCTATGCGCATACTGGATTTTTCAAAGGAACAAGAAGAGACGATAGGAAGTAAGTTTGTCATAGGAAAATCTACAAACGAACAAACCACACGTGGACAGGCCACTAAAATTGAGTCCTCAAAACCATAAACACTAAAGGCAAATTACATATAGAAGTTACTTCACACTTTTTGATATCATCATCACCATAAAGAGAGCACAGGCATATACATATGTGTACAGACTAAATAAGTGTAAGTAGATAGTAAATTTGCCTAAAAAAAAACAATTAAGCACACGAAGTACCTTCAGACTGCCATTACAAGCACAAGGAATCTCTAAATTTTTAACACTGTCTTCTTCCTGGCAAATGCGACATTCCATAGCTTGAATCAAACAGTATTCTTCACCAGCTACTTGTTCTTCTTCATCATCCAGAATATCAATTACTGAAATAAAAGGAGCAACAATTTGAGAGCGTGAACACTCCCCAGAACCCTCATCCCCTTGCAGTGATTGCAATAATGCGGGCATGTGATCAACCAAGTGCTCTCCCATTGCGTCCTACCAAAATTATATTAGTTGTAATAAAAATTCATAAATCATTAACAGACTTGAACAATGAATTTAAAAAGCAGCTCAAAAAGAATGAACTCTCTTTTTCTTATCTTTTTTCAAGTAATGAAAATTGAGAGCATTTCAGTAGAAACGTGAATATATTTTATGTCTTACCTCCAAAGTAAAATTAAATCAACTAAAAGACTTTCTCCTGGCACAAACCATCGATTTTACATAATTCAAAGCACAAACTTTTTTTTAATTTCAAAATTTTTTTAACAAATATTGCAAATGAGATTTAAAAAAATACATGATTTTTTTTTTTTTTTTTTTTTGTCCCCTAAAAACTTGGGGTTATGATTTCTAATATTTGCTTCCATATAACCATACTGTAAATCAAATTTTTTGACAAAAAAAGTTTTGACAATACTGATGCAAATTGCTGTTAATTAATAAACACATAAAAAAATAAAAAATAAAAAAAATCTTTCTGTTTTCTCAGCTACCAAAGAGAGTTTTAACAAGACAACGATCAGAAATTTCCAACCAAAAAATTCTAAAAATCCAAACCCATGTTCAAAAGCTCCAATCAATGGGATATATAAAGCAAAGAAAACCAGAATCCAGAAAATTTAGACAATCGCTTGTCAAAAATCTCAATAACAATTGTATTGAAGGCTAAAAAGAAAAACAGAACTGATAAAACTAAAATGAGAGTACCTGAATGCAAACGATGTATGCTAATTCTTTCTCAAAGTGTTTCGGAATGGATCCTTCCTTTAGATAGAAAGTCGTAGCTCTGCTTGGAAATTGACGATGAAATTCAAATTAATTTTATGATTATTTTAATAAGATAGTTGGTATTTATATATGCGCGTGCGTGGATAAATATCAAGAATTAGATACAAGATAGATATGTACGATTGTCAGTGACTTAATTGGGATAAATTTAAGTATTGTGCTTTAATTGAGATGTTGTTAAAAGTTCGGTGACTGATGATGAAATTTACCCGTAAAAGAAAAGGAAAGGGAAAAGGAATGAAGGGTTTATAAAGCTAAACGCTTGGGTTTATCGAGCTCTTGCAGACCTCAGTTATGGCCGACAAATCAGCTTCAGAAACCATCGAGCAAGACATGGAGCTCGAACCCCAAGCAGCCGATCCATCCGAGCCGGCGCTAACTGATTCGACGACAGCCACTTCTGAAAACGGCGGCGGCTCGAAGCGGGACAGGGAGGAAGAAGAGGAGGACGATAATGGAGAGAAGAAACTGAAGTTTGACGAGAAGTCCGTCGAAGAACAACGGCTGGAGAATTTGGAAGACGATGAAGCAGAAACGGAGGAGTCGGGTCCGGTCAGTTTGGGTCCAAAGGTATTTGAATCGTCCAAGGAGATGTTTGATTACTTTTACAAGTTCCTGCATACCTGGCCTCCGAGCATCAATGTGAATAAGGTAAATTGATGTCTGAACTCTTTATTTTACTTTTAGGGATTATTTATTGATCAAATTAACAGAGTTTTTGGGGAAATTGTTTATAATAACCCAAAATTATCCATACTGGAACTGTGCATAAAGCAAGATTTGATATTTGACGTGTTCTTGTCTTATGCTTATATGATTAAACATGTTTTCAGAAAATGAATATTGTTGTTAAATTGGTGAAAATTTTGGGGACAATGGAATGATATGTTGTGCTGGAACATGTTCCAGTTGTCTGAAAATGAGACAATGTGACTCAAATCTATTAATTTTGGGGATTGATTTGTATTCACTGGGTCCAATCCACCCATGCGAAGGGACCCTGAGATATCTAAATGGGAAGGCATAAAATATTGTTACCCCCAAGAGACGTGATATTTTCTGCAGAAATTTGATTGTAAACCAGTTTTGCTTCAATGGAGGTAGGAAGTTGGAGGTAGTGCTAGGTTGCTAACTCAAGCTTAAGATAGCAAAATATGTTGAAAGGTGGCTTGCAGGGTGCACATGTATTTGAATAAAGCTATTTTTACAATCTTTGTTGACAACTTTATCTGTTGTCTAAATGCATTGATGTATCTGCTTTTTGGGTTTGCACAGACAAGGAATTGATAGTTTGTATTGATCATGAACTTATGATGCATATCAAAGCTTTCTACTTTCCAAAACTAATACATCATAGAGTTGAATACCATCTTGCCATAAAATATAAAAACAAAAGGTTAATATAATATTCTGGGGTCTCCTCGGAGCTTAGATTCAGAAGTTTTATCAATTTACATTTAGATGTCAACGTCATTCGTGCACCAGATGGTTGTATCCCGACTTGGTGTATGTGGGAGTTGTCATAGTTGGAAAACATCGGAAGTGCTTATGTTCTTTCATTAGACAATCTAGCTGAATATTGTAAGTAGGCTAACTATGTAAGAACTATCAGTTACATTGATTGTACCAAGATCAAGTATCTGTGTCAATTATCCTCGTTCTGATCATATTTGCATGAACAAGTGTCGTCCTAACTATGGCTCCAGAATTCCTTCCACGCAGAGATTTGGGAGCTTGATTTGTTAGCTGTTTTTTCCTTGTCTGTGACTCTATCATTTAATTGTCTTGACTTGAATCTAGAATTTATTGGCCGTCTCTCATTGGATAATGGTGAACATTGTATTTTGGGCTTCGAGTTCTTTTTTGTAGCAATGGCTACTATGATTACTTCAAAGATTGGTATTAGAATTTTAAACAGTAAAACAAAACAATCAGGAACTTTAGTTTCGCAGTTTATGCTTGGTTGTTTACATTTTTAGATTAACCATGCTCTTCTTTTACTTTACTTCCCCTTTCAGATTCAAATAATCATAGAGGTCATTACTGTGTACCGTTAGCTGACATTGTTAAATAATATTAATCTTGAACGAGATGATATTTCGCTCTTAACCTGGAATACAGGAGTTACAACTGTTGATATGCATGTTAAAGTATACTTCAGATTAAAGCTTCCAGGAATGTGGCTTGATCTGCTTATCTTTTTACTTGCCTTGTATTGCAGTATGAGCACACTATGTTACTGGAGTTGCTCAAGAAAGGTCATTTGGAGCCAGAGAAAAAGATAGGCAACGGGATTCAAGCTTTCCAAGTTCGTTTCCATCCTCAGTTTAGAAGTCGTTGCTTCTTCCTGATAAGGGATGATGAATCAGTCGATGATTTCAGCTTCAGAAAGTGTGTGGATCACATACTTCCCTTGCCAGAAAACATGCAAACAAAGCATGATGTCAATAAGGCACTGAGCGGAGGTGGAAGAGGAGGCCGTGGCCGTGGCCGTGGTCGAGGCCGTGGTAGAGGAGGAAGGTGGAGAAATTGAGGCAACAGTCTCTTCTTTATTTGCGAAGGACTTAATTAAAGTATTAAAAATATCAAGTATGGGTAGAAAGAAACATTTTCAGATATCTTTTCTACATATAGCAAAACTGCTGAGCTTTACAAAATGTGATTTCTATTGCTTGTTTGTTTGCTAAACTGTGTTTCGGAATTGGGTTTATGCTATTTTCTGTTGCAATTGCTCGACTTTCCTTCTTGTTGTGTCATTTGATTCACGATCGAATGCCGTTTATTATATGATCTACATGTGCTCTTTCAATTGAATGAGTTTTTTTTACTATTTGTTATTGGCATGATGAATAAGTCGAGCTCAATCCGTGTCGTGGTGCCTTGCTGTTTTTTCAAGTAGCTTTGCCTACTCAACCAGTGGAACATTGCTAGTAGCCGAAATTTGTTGCAGGGGTAAAAAGAAGAGAACTAAAAAGATATTTTACCTGTTCTATAGTAGCTTTTCTTATTCAACTAGGACGGCAATACTTTTAAGCTTTTTTTTCCTGGTTCTCTTTGAGAACTGTACTATGTCTACATTAACATACCAAATATGTCGTTGAAATATTTTGGTTTCTATTGTAAAACCAGTGGATGCTATTCTGCTTTGGATTTTCCAGCATGAATTTTTCCCATCCAAAAGACTGCTTGAGATGTTTTAAAACGATCCTTTGCAGTTTGCATTCGATGTTGGATCCTGAACCAAGACAAGCTGTTAGGGGTGGACGTGGTTATATTTGGTTCTGGTTCCAAGAGAACTGAATTGAACCATGAACCAATGGTCTTTCTGATAATGGAACAAAATGGTTTTTTAAAAGATATGAAATCGAACCGTTTGGTTCTGACTTGGTTTGGTTCCAAGTTTCATTTCTTAAATTTTCGTATTTGTACCATATAAGTTAGTAATATATGCCTAAATAAAAAAATAAACATTAAGAAATTTAAATTTCAATCATCGAGATCAAAAAAATCATAACTACCAAACAAAACATATTTATAATTTGAATATACAAATTAGTTTTCATTCTCATACAAAAAATTATTTCATAAGTAATAGCAATGATTCACTAAATTAATTACAACAGTTTTGAAGGGATGTCCCTACAATAAAGAATGAATTATCAAAAACATTTGCAGTCCACTTTTATAGGCAATATTAACCATTTTAATATTTCATGAATGTTTATTAAGTTTTCCTCACAATCGAGGTAAAAATATAGTTTAAAGACTTTTTAAGTAACTGACTAATTTCATTTTTCGATCTTAAATGACAGTCCACTGACTTGATGAAATGTTGTACCAGCAAGCCGTGACATTGTGTAAATTGAAAATTAGTGAAAGAGAAATGATTCAACTGAATACAAAATTAGGGTATGAGCAACTAGTGAGTTGTCTGTCTCAAATGACCCAAAATCGATTAACAAACTATATTCAATTAATGGGCTATCTCCAATTAATATAAAATTAGAATCTCTACTAATTAAAATATATAATTAAATATTAAGTTCGGTTCTAATTTTTGTTCTTGATCTATATTCGAACCAAAACAAAAACCAAATGGTTCTCAGTTCAAATAAACAAAACCATTAATTTTTTTGATAGAACTGAACAAAACTGCTTGGTTTGGTTTGATTTGGTTTAGTTAGGTTTGGATATTTTGTCCACCCCTACAAGCTATTATTGTACAAGGTGATAATATTTGAAAATAACAAAATACTAAAATGTTGTTTGATCTTGCTATTAGCTAGATAGCATAAAAGAAAGGCAACGAGAATTGATTTGAAAGACATGAATTGAAGTAAAACCCAAACAAATTCAAGATTCCATGGACTAAGAATGATTGACATCATTCCAAGCAATGTCACTATGTAGTACATAACTCACATGACAACAAAATCCTATTACATCGGTTACTCGTATCACGGTGATAAAATAGCTTCAATATGCAGCAAGAGGGGGTACAGGGAGGAACACATTTCTCGAGTCGTCTACAAAATTGGAATGCAGTTGCATCAACATATCTGAGATAGCTGAAATCCCTTATTTCTTCTCGATGATTGAAACATTAGAAAAGCTCTAAGCAGTCACAGGTTGCTTCTGATTGAAAGCTATACCTTTCTCAATGCTGGCCTTTAGCTCTGGCTTGAGCTCTTCTAAAGCCTTCTGTTCATACTCGGATAATCCTTGGAGGTCTGATGAAATCAATGCCTCAACCCCATTCCGTCCTAGCTTAACCCTTGAGGCAAAGAATGGGAGCTCTGTCAAGTCAGACTCAACAAATGTGCACTCATAGACATCGCTGTCCCCATCAAGAGCACGGAGCGAGGACTCAACAAATCTTGCTGCAGCATAGGCCATAGAAAGAGTAGCGGACCCTGCACCAGCCTTTGCCTCAACAACTTCTGTCCCAGCATTTTGAATCCTGACAGTTAGCTCCTGAACTTCTTCATCAGTGAAAGTAACTGACGGTTTTGTCTTCGACAGCAAGGGCAAAATAGTAACCCCTGCATGACCTCCAATGACTGGGACATCAACATCAATGAGCTTCAGGTTTTTCTTCTGAGCAACAAATGTATTTGCCCTTACAACATCAAGGGTGGTAACTCCTAAGAGTTTCTTTGGATCATATACCCCCTTTTGCTTCAAGACTTCCGCAGCAATTGGCATGGTGGAGTTAACAGGATTACTAATAATGTGGATGAACGCATCGGGGCAGTTATCAGCAACAGCCTCAACTAAAGTCTTCACTATGTTAGCATTAATGTTAAATAGGTCATCACGGGTCATTCCCGGCTTCCTGGGAACACCAGCAGGTATGACAACAACATTTACACCCTTTAAACAAGCAGCCAATTCAGACGCTCCAGTGAAATCCAATACCTGAGAGGGTGTGTTGCAGTGACTAAGGTCCGCTGCAACTCCTTTTACATTTGCTATATCATAGAGGTGCAGTGCAGAAACCAATGGTGACATCTTGATCAGAAGTGCTAGTGGCTGGCCTATACCTCCAGCAGCTCCTAGGACTGCTACTTTATAAGATGCCTGAAGCTGGACTTTTCTGTAAGATGTCATGTTATATTTTCGGGCTTTATCAATATAAGAGCGCTTAAGAGCTGCACTGCTTTCACTGCCTAAGAGCGATGATTTTGATTCCCAGCTCACAGAGTTAGCAGTCTTGAGGCCATTGAAATTCCATAGGTAATTTGTAGAATTGAATCTGATACCAGAGGGCTTTGACTGTGAATATGGGCCTAGTTTGGAGCCGGTAGATGCAGTAGATCTAATCGAAAAGTTGGTTGTTGATGTTGCTGCCATCTTACGACCTGCAAAAGTTAAAAGAAATACAATTTCAAACCATCACTTTACCAGTGCACTGCAGTAGAAGAGTTTCAATATCGACAAACTAAGGCAAAGTTGAAGCATAGTGCTTGAAGCATGTCAAAACAGTAATAGTGCTATTCAGCAGCACTCCAAGAAATAGACAAGTGAATTAGTGGTTTCCAGGACCTACTTTATAGCTAAAGCAATAATAGAAAAATACATGTAATTTAAGCAAGCAAATCAAACCTAACCTTCAAGCATCAAATGCTAAAAGATCTCTAGAACAAAGCTAGAAATTTCAGATTCTTGGCAACACCATTCTTTAAAGGCTCATTGATCGTGAAATCTTTTTATGTTGCTATTTATCACATTTTAGGTATCACGAAAGCGCAGAAACCCACATATCATTTTAACAAAACATCTTATCATTCAAGGAAATTTACAATAAAATTTGCTACAACTCAAAACAGATAACTAAAATGGAATGCTAAATCACAAATTGCGATTTTGGAGTGAATCACTGACAATGTATCAGAAAGGCAAAAAAAAAAATTCTCATATCATTTTCACAAAACATTTCGTCATTCAAGGATAGTTTACACTAAAAACAAAACCCATACAATCACTGGACCTTGTTAAAGGGACAACCCCACATCTGAGTAGATATAAAACCAATAAATAATATAAGAATTTGGACTTATCTACTTAACAAGTTAACCTTTTATGATGGAATCCAACCCTCAATATCGCATCTGAGCCCGTTAAGCTAAACGAGCAATTTGTCCATGTAAAGTTCAAACTAGCACTCGAATTCCAAGATTTATTCGAGGACTTGGGTACTCCTCTCAACAAAATTGACGGAAGCCAAGCCTTATTAAACCTGACAATCAGGTCCCAATTTCATGCATTCGTTCCACCGTAAGTAACTTGGCATTTCTCTAAATTGGCTTCAGTATGAATCTAATTATTAACTCCAATTCAAAATAGCTAAACAGATATTATACGTTAAAATGCCGTATATTCCCATTGCTGTAACTAAAAATTAATAAAGGAATAGGTTCAAAAGAAAAACAATTGCCCATAAAATTCATGTTTGAATCTGGGTGGAAAAACAGAACAAAGTGATATAAATTGGTTCATCTTCCACGTATTAAATTAACACATACGCATTCACAAATATAATACAAACCGCAAGATCTACAAATTAACGAGTTAGAATCAAAATCTTAAAATCAGATAGAATTAACTTACAATTCTTTTTTCCTTGTTTTCTGGAGGGCTTGCGTAGAACAGAAAATTCTTAACGAAGTGAAAGAAATAAATAAAAAGAGATTAGAGAAAGCAAAACAGGATTTGTTTACCTTCAAGAGATACTTTCCAGGTGGGTGATTCGAGACGAATTAAAAACCCGCTTTTTGCATACAGATACACGCTGGAGTGTGTGTATTTGTTGACTGTAGAGTTTTTCAGCTCATAAGTTTGTCCGCCGCATGTCCTCGACCAACTCAACACCAATATATATACCGACGCATTCTTTATCAATCTACTTTTTTAAAATACATTCTTTCAAAATAATATAGTTCGAACACACCTTTTTAGATCAGGAAAAAATAAATAAATTTATTCGAGACGGCATTAATTTGAAGCTCTTTAATTGGAATCTCTTTTGACAGATTTTTTTAATAAAAGTTCAACAAGTTGATTAGATGTGTGATTGAAAAATTATTAAAATTGTGAATCTAATGTGTACTTAAAATTAAAGTCTCCTCGGTGGAAAGGTCAACGAAATTTTATTAAGCGCTCGATTGTTTTCTGATTCAGTTACAAATATCTTGGCCCTGCATTTGGAATTGTCTTTTTTGGACGACTGAGATTGCTTTTTGATGAAACAAAATCTAATGGGTGGGTGGTTGGTGGGCATAAAAAGGCCACTTGTCGTTATTTACATTCAACTTACAATTTTGTACACCATTTTGTGCAAATAGATTAATCCTTCAACTTATGACTTGAGATTTTCTACTTGATGATGGCAATGCGAACATAGGACAATTTCTATGATATTTCGAAGTGGATTTCTCATTTTTAAATTTTTTTTTTTTTTTGGGTATCCAACTACCAATTCACTATCTTTTATATTTTCGTCATAATAACAATTTTATTTTAAAACGGACAAAATATTTGATTTTAATATTTAATAAATCTCGGGTGATGATATTATTCGTTGAAAATTTTCAGTCGACATTAACCAAATACTACATTAATTATCGACACCTCAATAAAATAGCTCGGCCCGAAAACTATTTGGGACCATTGGAAGTGACCTAATTTAATTAGAGACGTTCATAGCTCGTTTACATCCTGGAGGCTTATATAAGTTGGCTCATTTGTTGCCTTGGCCTTGGCCCTTGCCCACATATTTACTTAACATATATTTATATGAAGAATTCCATTTGTACAGAAAATTTTTCTTCTGTAAAATTTATCGACAGACACAATGGAGAGGAGGAGGGGGTGGGTGTATGTTATGGCATTTTTTTATTGATGTGGAACCAATCAATGTGTGTGTAGGTAAATTTTCTGTAAAAATATTTCATGTACACCAATCATTGTTCCATGTATATATGGCTAGCTCCTAATTCACTTCATCATGTGGTTGTCATTGCCTGTGAAAGTTGATATTGACGATTACTTTGTGCTTCCTTTAACCATCTTCTTCATCTCTTATGTTTCTTCCTTTGTGGTTGCAATAAAGTACCCCTCTTCTTATGCCCTTTGTAGGTGTAATCTAGAGAAATCGAAGGGAACAAGTGGTAGAGGTTTTGGGGTGTAGATTTGAGGTTGTTTGATAAGGTCGAGATTGGATTGACTGAGCCCGAAAATCAGCGAATCGAAGATCTTAGAGCGAGCTTCTGTAATAAATGGTATTAGAGCTCTTTGTTGTGTGATTCCCAATCAAAATCAGATCTGAAAGGGAGAAAATCGCTTGAATCTCGAAGAAAAACCATTTTGATCAGACCTGTAATTGAGATTTTTAGCCAAACCACGGGCCGATTGGTGAAAATCGAGAGCGAATTCTTATTATGAAGGTGGAGGAGCGCCTAGGTGGGTGGCGGGTGACCGACGGCGAAGAAACGTGGAACTCAGCGACCATGCATGTGGGCACGTAAGCGATTTTTCAACAGTAATTTCTTGAGACAGTTTTCTCTAGATGATAAGGCGGACCCCGTGGTGGTGTTCAATTTTTGTTTTGGGTAAAATTGTAGTATGGACCGTTTTGCCCCTACACGTTAAAATTGATAATTGCTTTTGTGTTTAATTCTCATTTAGTAACTGTGTGAGACTACATTGTATGAGAAACTGAATTTTTAGTTGATATACAATTATACATTCGTGTTGTATTGATTATTCTTTTAGAACATCTGTACTTGACCAATTTGACTATTTCATTGATATTGAGATTTGAATCTCGCGAAATTCTGGAAATCTAGAATAATGTATATTGTGGCCTTATGATTTACATTGTGTGACTTAATTATGCACTACTTTGGTTGTTTTGTTTTAAAAACGTCTTCACATTTCGAAGTGAAAATTTTCAATTTAATAACAAAAGATGAAAATGATTTTAGTTCAACAAAAAGACATAGATGGGCAAAATTTTCGCTGATTTCACATAAGCACAAAAAGAAGAATATGATGTACTTTCTTATACTTCAATTATTTTATAAATATCTGATGTTGCCTGATTCCATAAAAAAGTTTGGAAAAAGTTTGAGGACTTACATTTGCTTAAGTCTATATCTACTTAAGTTGTACTTGTTCGAAAGGTTTTTCAGTTTTAAAAAGGATCATTCAAATGATTTTGATGATAATATAAATGTTTTTAACAAATTTGTTCAAGACATTGTTAATTGTGATGAAAAGGTATCTGAAACCTATAAGGCCATTATTTTGTTCAATTCTATGTCTAATTCATATAAGGATGTTAAGAATACAATTAAGTATAGAGGTAGAGATTAACATCGAAAAAGAGAATAAGAGGAGTGGTGAAGTACACTTGATAAGAAGTAGAATGAAGTTGTAGCAAATAAGTTTGGGTAAGGCTCAAGACGGTAGTGACATGAGTAGTGACTTGAGTGATGAAAGTGGTAAAAAGAAGGGCAAATGTTGGGATAAGTCTAGTGGTAGACAGTGTCACGACTATGGAAAGGCCGAACATTTAATAAGGGACTATCATTAGAATAATGATAAGCAAAAGGGTAATGTGAAAGATAAGGCGAACATGACTATAAGGTCTAGTGATGTCCCTAATATGTTTATTGAGAGTAAACATAGTTACTACATGAGTGTCTATGTGTAATCATCTCTGCATGTGTGTGATTGCTTAATTCTGTTACATGAGTGTCTATGTGTAATCATTTCTGCATATGTGTGATTGCTTAATTCTGTTACATGGTTATATGTTATATTTCAATATGTTTGATATGTGCATTTGCGTGAATTTTAGAACAATATGATTACTTTTTATAATGTGTTTGCATGCATAGTAGGTTAGGATGCATTAGCAGTAAGTGTGCTATGTCTTCTAGTAATGTGAGGTACAGATGCCTGATGGTGTATTGTTGATATATATCAGGGGATGTGGAGAGTGATATTTGTAGTGAAGATGTGATTAAATGTTTGAATCATCTATCGTGAAGACCCTAATTAGGTAGAGTGTGAAAGTGACACTTCTATCCCTTGTGTTAGGTGGAGACTCATTATCCACTTAGATTGAGAGAAGTAAGGTAGTGATAGAGGATTATCTCGTGGACTTAGGATCTATTGTGGTTTACTATTTAGATGTGATTTTGGTGATCGGTCTAATGAGTATGGTGGGCAAAGAGATGATATATTTGTTCTCCAAGTGCAAGCAATGCGGAATGAGATAGGATAAGTATGGTGAGATCTTCTCGTAAGGTCATTTGTGCATTTGTTGCATATGTGTGACTATTTGTTTGATTAACTCATGGTAGTATGTTGTTCTTTGTAAACATGATTTGAAATGATTTGTGTATTATACTATATTATATTTTCATCACAAGTATGATATGCTTTTGATTTATTATTGTGATTACTTGTTCCTACTTGGGTGTTTCTAGACCTTAGCCCAATGAGTACATGGATCTGGTATGATATGTGTTTCAGGTCCGAAACAAGAGGTAAGTCTGTGATTCCAATTTTATTTGATTGCCTTAATTATACAAGTATAAACTTTGTGTTTTGGTTGCTTACATGTCGATTGTGTTTCAATGTAAAAATTTGTTGGGTTTTGATACTCGATAAATTTCGGGCGATAATGATACTCGTTGAAAATTTTCAATCGGTATCGACCAAATAACTAGATTAATTATTGACACCTCAATGAAATGGTTTGACCTAAAAATCAATTGGGACAATTGAAAGTAGTCTAATTTAATTAGAGACGCTCATGATCTGATTACTTCCTAAAGGCTCGTATAGGTTGGCCCATTGCCCATCTTTAATTGGCTCATTTGTTGCCTTGGTCTTGGCCTACTTATTTACTTAACTATGGTTGCTTCCTAATTCACTTCACCGTGTGTTTGTCATTGCTTGTGAAAGGGTTGAGACCGGCGACTGCTTTTTGCTTTCTTTAACCGTTTCCTTCATCTCTGTGCAATATAGAGAAACCAAAGTGAACAAGTGGTAGTGATTTTGAGTCGTAGATTTGAGGTTGTTTGATAAGGTCGAGATTGGATTGATTGAGCCCGAAAATCATCGAATCAAAGGTCTTGAAACGAGCTTCCGCAACATATATAAACTCCATTCAAGCCTGATAAGTGTTTTAAAGCATGTTTAAACGGGGGCATCATCCTCTGCTCTAGTACGTTAATATAAACAACTGAGTAGACGGAGGAAGACATGATAGCTTAGAATTACACCTATAGTAACTAATCAAACAATTTATAACTTATGAAGTAAATTATTTAAAATTGAAGTATGACCTTGATAAAATTTGATTACAAGAATTAATGTGCCATTCAACATTTTAATTTCTTAAAATCTTCCAATAACTTATCAAATAACACAAATGTGTGTGATTTCCTCATACACTTAGCTTCTCCATCTCCCTCCTAAGTGCATTAGCCCTCACCAAGCTCCCAATTGTATTCACAGCCAATTTCAAGTCATCGAGTGGATTCCCAGGCACCACTTTCTTGTACAAATAGCTATCAAATGTCATTTTTTGGACATATTCATCTGCACACATTTCTACAAATGCTTCTCTCGCCGGATTCGACCTGTAAAACACCTTCTGAAGAACATCCAAAACCTTGTACGTAGGCCAATATGTCTTGTCCCATTTCTCCAAATACTTCCTCAAATCACTCTCATCCACCAATCTTTTCCCATTTTCTGATCCTTCAACTATTGCCTCTGCACACATTCTTCCACTCTTGGCCGCAAAATATATCCCCTCGCCGGAGCATTTCGTCACATACCCGGCTGCATCCCCGACTAGCGCTACTCGGTCGAGCACGCGCCTTGGCCGGGGGTGCTCTGGTATAGGATGTGCCTCCACTCTTATGATTTTTCCTCCTTCGATTTTGTCCCTGGCTCTTAATCGTGTGGCAATTTGGAGTTTCTTGATGTCGCCTTTGTGGGTAACTGTGCCTGTGCCAACAGCTACATGGTCACATTTTGGGAAAACCCAGCCGTAGAAATCAGGTGAAACGTCGTCGCCTACGTACATTTCAGCTAGATTTTCGTAATACTTCATCTTGTCATCTGAGATTTTGATGCGTTCTTGAAACGCAATGGCGTACTCGTATTCACCGGCGTTTATGTTCTTTGCTACACGGGAATTAGCACCGTCGGCGCCGATGACGGCGTCGACCTCCACTGTCTTTTTTTCGCCGGCGCCACCGGTTTTGGCGTTGTAATCCGTGTAATGCAACAAATAGGGTGAACCTGTAGATTTGGGCAGGTCCATTTTCAAGAACAGGCCGTTAATCACTGTGGCTCCGGCGGTTGCGGCGCGGTCACGGAGGTAGGCGTCGAGGACTTCACGGCGGACCATCCCTATGTACTCATGGGGCTTAAGGGTCCGGCCAATGTCAACAGCCACATTTGACGGCGAAATCATCTTCATTTTAGTGACTCTCCGGTCGATAATATCCACTGGCAAGTCAAATTCACCCACCATACAAAGTGGGATAGCACCACCACATGGCTTGCAGTTGTCAAGCTTCCGTTCGATCAGAATCGTCTCTATGCCACCTTTAGCAAGTGTCTCCGCGGCGGCGCCACCAGCCGGGCCACCTCCCACCACCGCAACTTTGAGGTTCCTTCCGTTGACTCTTGGGCTGGTATTTGAGGCATTTATACGGATTTTATGGTAGGTATGGGTGGTGGGTTTTGATAGAACTATTGATTTGTTTTCCGATGTGGTTCGGCGGAGTCCGATGAAGGATTTGAGGGCAATAGAGACCATTTTCGATGTTCTTGAAATTAGAAGATGATCGAGAACGTTAAAGATGGGTGTTTTTATGGGTGGTCGTGATTTTGTTGGATATGGTTTTGAGATTTTAGGAAATGTAAACCGTTGGATGGGTAGCAATGGAGGGTTGAGATTTATTGAGGATAAAGGAAATAGATTTTTTGTTTGTTTTTCTATTGTAAGCATGGCGAATTAAAAGTTAAAACTACTTTTTCAAGGAAGGGTCTTGATTTTGTGTCCTTAGGTGGCTTGTATTAAGCCACGTACTCCAAGGAAAAATTTCACTAGATGCCACTCGATTTATAGGTTTGTTTTATGTTAGTCATTCAATTTCTATCGTGTTATTAATTAAATATAACGAAATTTAAGAGATGGAATTTGTCCCCCAAACCGAGGAAAGTGGAATTTTACTTGGCCACTTTATCATGTGTTGCATTGTGGCCCTTTATGAGTTGAGAAGCATAGCTGACTATGAAATCAACCTTACTGATGTTGACAGAAATGCCTACTACTTCACCAAGACACTTTTTCTTTAATTTAGATTCGTTAACAACTCTTAGAAATGAAATTGCAATACAGAAGGAGTCGGAACTTTTTGCTTGCATCAAATGTTAAGAACAAGTGGACTACTATATATTCCACCACTGTTATATTTTTAACAAATATCATAGTGGAAAATGACTTTTACTCTAGATGATTTTATTAAGCATGTCACCTATTATATAGGTTCTTTCAGGATTGGATCGAATTTTGTCTATCTTGATAATGGTTGGAGACCAAATTGTTGAATTGAAATAAAAAATAAATAAACTGAGTGATGAAATGGAAAACATATATAAATTGATTGATTAGATAAAAACAAATTAAAGTTCAATGTCAAAAATGAAACAAATCTATAAGTTAGGTGACTTATAGTAGGAAAAAAATTCAATTTGGTTAAGAGTCATTCCCAGGTTATGGAACTTGGTCAGTTGTCAAGTGAGTGTTTGACGAAAACATTGTGCACTCGCATCACTTGCTTTAGCCTTAGGAGAACCCGAGGATGCAATAATGGTATCGAATGGGCCAAGTTAGCATGTAGTAGTGCCAAAACTGACACTTGGGCACGTTAGAGTAACATTAGGAATGTATCTGTGTGACAAAGTCTTGTAAAACATACTCATACAATATTTAGCGTGTGTTTGGGCTCCATTAAAATTTCAAAATGTATTTTCATTTTTTGTTCATGTGGGTTCACACATTTTAAAAATGGTGAAAAGTAGTTAGCTACACACTGCATTCGCATTCGTTGACTAATGAATGATGACGCGTCAATTTATATGTATTGGTTTCTCATTTCACCCTTGCAAAAGTGATGAGAATGGTAGGTTTAAACAATGGATGGTATTTCTGGAATTATGAAAAAAGAGAAAGGGTAAAATAGTCTAACTTGGATTCAACAGCAGGAATGATATTTTTCTGAGTCTAATAAAATGTATTGAACTCGAATAATTTTTAAACGATAAAAATACTGTAGAAAAAAAAATGTGACGTCCCATGAAAATATCATTTTAATGAGATTCAAACGGGAGCTTAGTATTATGAATTATAATTATAAAACTTAAATAAAAAGTACTCGTAATTAGTCGTGTCAAATTTGGTCACTATCGAGACCGTGCAAACCCCACGCCAACATGTTACGAGATAGGGTGTGGTTTGCTTGCTTTTATTCGACAGTCGAGTTGAGTTGAAAATAGAGCATATAGGCCCTGATGAAGATTAAACGGAATAATGTACGCTGGATAATGATGGAATTGATGGATATATATGTAGTATCAAAGGCCTATTGCACAAGAAGGTCTAGACACAGTTCATGGATGGAAGACACATCTGAAGGCTAGACGTTTAGATAGTCCATGTAAGCAGCCTGCGCATTTGATGAAAACACAAAGAGGCTTTTGGAATTGTTTCGCGGGTTTTGTCGCTAACAATTTAAAAGGGATCAAACAATTGTGTAAGGAACAAACATCTTGAGACGAAATTCCAAAAAGAGGTGTTTTATTGGCGAAAATTTACAATTGAGAACAAACAAAATGCCTCCAAGGAACGCAAGCACACGAGTACTAAAAGAAGAATTTTAAAGTTACACTGAGAAATTGAAATTACATATTCTATGTTGAGAGTTTTTTTGATTCGGGGTCTTTTCTTCTATGTTTTCACTTTCTTTTTATACTTCCTTGGTGACTTCTGGGTAATAAAACTGCTCGGAACTGCTCAATTGCTCTTTAACTATCCACTTTCTTCATGATGACCGACTTGTTGGGGAGATGTTATCTCATAACCGTTGTCATTACTCTTGCCTTTTAACTGCCCACTTTTGAATCATGTGGTATGTCGAATTTGTCTAATAACCGCTTCCATAACTGCTGGATTAGATGACCATAACGCCTTAGATTCGTCTAACTCCTGGGTGATTTGACGGTTTGGGCGATGGTAGGACTATCGCTATGGGCGATCATGTGGAATTTCATTCGCTCAACCTCTGGGCGTCTTTGCAAGTTTGGGCGATGATGCTCCTTGATTCTTGGATTTCTATTAAATTCATCAACAGTTCTATCTAGGCCTTTATCCTGGACTTCCGAATTAAGCTTCACACCTTGAGCCTTTGGGCAAACTATATAATGGTTCATTTATGGGACTTGTACCAACGTCTAGAATTTTGTTGAGAAGTATATAAAATTATGCATATGAGATTCTACAATGATCAATTGTAGGATATGACAATTTAAACGGTATATTACAATCGTTGAATATAATAAATTTCTGCATTCCATTTTGAGGAAATTAAAAGATAAAAGGTCAAAGATGTCTCACTCGTAAACCGACATTTTGTAAACCATGTAGTCAACCATTTTGTAAAATTTGTAGTACATATAGTTTAATCCTATAAATAAATATGTCATATAGAACTATGTGATTTATATTCTGATGTGAACGGTACGAGTTTAACTTTTCATGAGTTCTAAATGTATGATAATCTTTTGCTTGGAGCACTACTTGGGATGAATCAAAAATGTGAAAAAATATTTTAATTTAATCTAGATGTTGTATAGTATTGCATGTGACATATTAATAGTCCATGCGACATTATAAACCCTCAATGATGTATTCTCTTTGATGGGAAGACATATTTCGGATCGAGACATCATTCTAATATTGCAACTAAATTTAAGTGTATATTTGTGTACAACAATGGACGAGGAACAAGGTGAACTTCCGTCAACTTTTACATTATTGCAATTGAATATTAAGAAGGGTAATAAGCACAAAACGTCCCTACATTTCAATATTATTGTGCAAAATTTTCATACATTTCATTTTTGGCATTTTAACCCTTATTTCCACATTTCATTGTCAAAAATGCACTTCCATCCACTCACCGTCAGTTGCTCCGTTAATTTAATATAAAAAGACAATGTAATTAATACAAAATGTTCTTACATTTCAATATTATTGTGCAAAATGTTCATACCTTTCATTTTTTAACATTTTCACTATTATTTCCATATTTAACCAAAATATTTTTCCATCCGCTTACGGCCGTCAGTTGCTCCGTTAATTCAATACAAAAAGGCAATTTTCTTTTCAAACGTCATGGGTAAAATAGGCCAAACCCATTTAATCACTTCTTCCCGTATTCAAAATAGTTATTCCATGACTAGCCGTTTATAAAATTATTACATTAAATAACTTTCTTTTGCAGTCATAGTACATGTACTCTAACGTTTGTCTTACCATTAGTATTCCTTGGTGTTCATATGTATTGTAACCTTCTCTTGATGGTGTTCTCAAGGAAAAAGGTTCAAAAGTATTATTCTATTATTATTTAATTTATATATTTATTTTATGGAATATATTTAAGAAGTTTAAATTTGTTAAAACTTTTATGTTTTTAATATTATTGGCTAAAAACGTTTATAATCTTAATTTTTTAATGCAATCTCGTCCATCATAACATAAATGTCGAGACTTTTGTATATCGACCTATTTGTTTATATGTTACATGAGTTTGGCTGAGCATAATTCAAGTTGAATTCAGGGTATAAGATGGGATTTCGAATGCAATCTCGTCCACATAACATAAATGTCGAGACTTTTGTATATCGACCTATTTGTTTATATGTTACATGAGTTTGGCTGAGCATAATTCAAGTTGAATTCAGGGTATAAGATGGGATTTCGAAGGACTCCTGCTTTTCTTGATCTATCTCTAACTGAAGAAGTCATACTAGAAAATGGAGTAAATTATGCCTCCGAAGGTTGAGGGATTTTGAACGAGATCGGTAGTCACTTTGTAAGTTGAAACCCTCTCAATGGACCCTTTAACTGTATCTTCGTTATACAGTATTGAAAAACGTGCACTTGTTAACTTTTAAGTCTATAATCACTTACTTGTGAAAATCTAATATGCACGTGAAGGGACGTGTTGAAGACATAATTTAAATGGATCACTCTAATAAATAAGTTATGTCCTCCCTAATATTTAAGCTCTTATAATTGGAAGTTTGACAAGTATATTGTGAATTAATTAGCCAAGAATGAATTGGGGAAAAAAAATGAAGTTGGAACTATAAGCTCCTTGGAGTATAAGACCAAGTCAAGTATAAAATCTTGAAGTATCATTCTTGTATTTCAAATCTGCAGTAGGTATCCTCTAATCACTTGGAGACAACACATCTAAATCAAAATTTGTCCTCACCTATGTAATAACCGACCATATGACCGTCACACATTTAAAAAAAAAAATTGTTAATAATATAAAATGTCTCTTTCGAAGAAGATTAGTGATTAATCAATCCCAAAAATCAAAAGTACTTTTTTAATTACTTTGCACCATAATGATTATATATTCAACATTCTTTCTCTGTGTAAACATAAAGTAACTATGGAAGAGTAGACGATATCTGTCCATTAAGACCCATTGTGAAAGTTTGAAAATGTTATCTTTTCTCTAATTCGTACTCTTGAAGTCCATCAAAGTAAGTTTACAGTGTAGGGATAATTCAAAAAAAGTCGAACTGAAAATCAAGAATAGGCTAATCGACTACTCCCCAAAAATGCTCTACTTCGATCGCCATAAAAGAAATTAATAATAATATTTAATAATGGGGACTCAAGTGTGTCTAGACTCGTCAATGGTTGGGGACCTTCTATGCAAATTTTCCTTTTCACTATCAAAAATTGACTAAAATGGTATCTCATTGTAAGAAAGCTAGTGTACATTTGAGAAGTGATTAAATTAAAATTTAGGTATTATAAATTATGAATTCTACGTAATATGTGGATAATAAGTGGATGATAATTATATTATTTATGAAATATATAAATATAAAATATATTTAAATTATAATTTAATCACTGAATTTGATATTGTCTTACTGTCTTTTTTATTATTTTCTCAAGATAAAAAGACTAACTTCAAAAAGCATCTGAATTGAACTGAAAATCTTTCTATATATAAAAAAGTGTCTATTAAACGGAATATGTTGGTTTAACGGAAAAACTAACGGAATTTCTTGATTTAACGGAAAAACTAACGGAATTTTTTTAGTTTAAAAATCTTTTAACTCCATAATTGAGTTTCAAAATTTACAATTCTAAAGCCCATGTAGAAGTATTGGATGTCATGCTCATTTTATAGATACACTTCTCTCCAAAGATTTCATAAACTTCCAATGTGGGATTGTGCATTTTATATATGCTATTAACTCCAACAGTTTTATAAATTTCCAATGTAGGATAGTGACAAAAAAAAATGTTAAAATGCTCATCAAAATCATTTTCAAATGTATGTCTAATTGACTAATTTGATTTTGAATTACAACTAATTAAATTGTAATATTCACTTTCATTCTTTCATTTATTTAATTTTCAAATTTAATTTAAATTGCACTTGATTATTAATATATTAATGTTAGATATTATTTTCTATAAGTTTAAAATATTTTAATTTAACAAAGTAAACTATTTTAACATATTTATTTTTAATTTTTAGTGTTGGGACTAATTGTAGGATATATAATGAATATAATTAGTAAAAATAGATTTACTTTGAATTATTTTTATGTATTTATTGCATTCGATTCGACCCCAGTTGAATTCCCACGAACTTCACGTCGGAATCATTCTCGATTGTGAATCAAAATCCTTCATCTCCATTTTCAGATATCGGAATTATCAAATCCGCGGACTTTTCGTATAAATCCTATGATTAATGCTCATGTTTAGTTCCTTAATTAATAAAAAAAATTAAAATTCTTCTAACACTATTTAGCAATATTATAGTATTATATTAAATGTTTTAGTAAGTATTATTTTAAAATATTAGATGATTTTATGATATAGTAAAAATCTATTTTTTTTATAATATAGAAAAAACTATTTTTTAAAATAAAAATATATTTAATGTCTTAAAAATAATTAAAATAATATTAAAAATACAAAACGTATTATGACGCTTATTTTTCGTATTGACACGCCTAAACTTGATATTTTTGATTCTCAACATCGACATCTCGCAACGCATTACGCATTTTAGAACATTATTAATAAATGATTGGAAAATGCAAAAAGTTTTGTACTACTACATTTTAGTCAATAGGAAAAAATGAAACTAAAAAAACAAAATGGACGTAGAGATTATCAATTTAAAAATGCTAATAGTTTATTTGGTAAGGTACATTGAACTCAATGAATAAAAAATATTTATTTATTTAGTTTTGTATTATAATGTTATTTATTATTTTATTATGTACAAAAAGTTCATGATTAAGAAACTCGAGTAACATCAGAGCCGTCAGATTCAGATGAACCATCATAACGTACGATGTTAATCTTATACCAACCAATCACCTTTTTCCACGTAAGGGACCGTTAGTGTTAGTTACACAAGTTTTGGTAAACACCAACCAGCGAGCACAAAATAGGCAGCTTCCACATTTCGTGCAACCAAGAATCTACTTATCTTTTTGATGTAAAAATAAGTACCTGTTCTCTGTGGCCACGATGTCTTGTGGCTGAGAAAACCAGCAATTTTGCTGACCTGGCATAGTGGCACCACACTTTCAAGAGCTGTTTTGTTTAATTATATAACTTTTAAGCAGGATCAAAATCATACTGCTTAGCACTGCCAAAAAAGCCTTTGTTTTCGCCATTTCAAAGACTGCATTTTTTTTTTTTTGGGGAAGAAAATGGTTGAAGTAAAGGAGCCTGAGATTAAACTATTTGGGATGAAGATTGTGCTGCCGGAGAACGGGAAAAAGGTTTCCGTGGTCGCCGGCAGCGAGTCATCCGACGAGATTAATGATGAAAATTGTGGTGGGTCCGATAACAGGTTCTGTTTGGATGATAATAAAGTGAGCATAGTCGAACAAGAAGAAGATGCAGAAAAAGCAGATGCTGATGAAGAAAAACAACAGATGGAAGAGGTAATTGTAGTTTTAGTTTTCTGCGTTTTTTACCCTCATTTTCACTTTTTTCCAGAGAAATTTTGGTGGTTTTTGGACTATCAGGTTATTTTGAATCAGGGTTTTAATGGGTGTTTTGGATTCTAGAATTGTATAATTTGATTTAAAAATTAATATCCTCATTTTTTTAAAAATTGTGGTGTTTATAATTTGATTGTGGAGACTAAGAAAATTTCAATTGAAGGAGCTCCTGAGTAGCTTATACACTCATCTCTTTACTGGACTCAGAATTTAAGTCTATAAGTTGATTTTTTTTTCATATTTTTGATCAACCTGAAATTGACTGCTGAATAAGAAATAGTTTTCTGATTTCCAGTCTTCGGGGTCAACATGAGCCTCAAAGGTTCTACTTTCTCCAATTTTCTGGTTTACAAGTATACGGTAGGGTCGGGATTCACAGTAATACTAAACATAAGCTTGATAAAACTCTGGTATTTGTTTTCAAGAATTGTTGTGTGCTATATGTAATCGTCATGATATCAGTTCAGCAATATTGTCCATTTAGTGCAAGTTTGGTATTCAGTATTAGACACGACTTAACACTGCAACGAACGAGATTTTAGTTCTTTTTCCTTCGTCTGTCACTACTGTGCAATCTTCCCTATCAAACATGTTTATAAATTATAGCCATAATAGAAGAAAATTGGAGAAAGATCTTGCTCCCACTGATTTGATCTCGTTTAGCTATATTGCCAATTACCTAATGGTGTTCTAGTCTGAAATGACTATAGGTCAAACTTATGAGAATTTATTTTTGCAATTCTAGGACGGATTAGCACGACAGTGTTGTGAATCAAAACCACAAACAAAGGATCAGCGTCCAGCTGCAGGGGAATCCCAAAACTCTATCCCTTCATCGGAATTTGATGATCCAAAAACTCCTCACATTGATGAAGATGTAGCATCAATACATCCTTCCAAAAGTGAGAATGATCCAAGTGATGGAACTAATTCACAGCACAAAACACTGAAAAAGCCGGACAAAATCCTTCCATGTCCTCGCTGTAAAAGCATGGATACGAAGTTCTGTTACTACAACAATTACAACATCAACCAGCCTCGCCATTTCTGCAGGAGTTGTCAAAGATATTGGACAGCTGGTGGTAATATGAGGAATGTGCCATTGGGCGCTGGTCGACGCAAGAACAAGAATTCTGCCTCTCATTGTCATCATATTACAATCTCTGAATCCCTTCAAGCATCTAGACTTGACAGTCCAATTGAATTCCATCACTCAACATTTAGACCTAATGGCACTGTTCTGTCCTTCGGTCCCCACTCTCAAATTTGTGAATCGATGGCTTCTGTTCTGAATCTTGCAGAGATAGAAGTACCAAAAGGTATTCGAAATGGGTATTATAAAACTGATCAAGGGGCCCCGATTTATAGCAAAATTGTCGAGAATTGTGATGATTGTTATAGTGGATCGGCCGTCACAACATCAAAGTCAGTGATAGAGGGAGGCAAGAATGGATCCCTTGAGCCAGTTGTGCAAAATATTAATGGGTTTCCGTATCCAGTTCCATGTCTTCCCGGGGTTCATTGGCCTGTACCCTGGGGTTCTGCAATTCCAGTGCCACCCATCTGCCCAGCAGGATTTCCCATGCCATTCTACCCTACACCTTATTGGAATGTTACATGGTCATCGTTACAATCGCCTACACCAAATCAAAAGGCATCGGGCTCCAGTCCCAACTCACCACTGGGCAAGCATTCGAGGGATGGGGAATTGCTCAAACCGAACAAGCCGGGGAGTAAAGAACGTCTTGAAGAGAAGAATTCAGAAAGTTCTATTGTGATTCCAAGAACTTTACGGATTAATAATCCCGATGAAGCTGCTAAGAGTCCAATATGGGCAACGCTTGGGATCAAGTACGATTCTGTAAGAAGGGAAGGCCTTTTTAAGGCCTTGCAACCAAAATGCGATGAAAACAAACCTGTGGCTACTGCTTCACCGTTAATACATGCTAACCCTGCCGCGTTATCTAGGTCCCTTGGCTTCCAGGAGAGTGCCTGAAGTGATATTTTAACCACTTATCAGCTTCTCCAACGAGTAGTCTCTTGTTACCAAGCCTTGTATCTATAGTTCTACTTCCTCAAATGCTAGAAACAGAAATGAAGGCTTAAGGTTAGTTTCACCTAAAGGCCTTGGACACGAGGGGAATTCTCGAATAAACCATTGTGAAAACTAGTTGTTACTTGTCTTTTATAGTTAACGAGGTGCTTCGTTCCATATGACGAGTGTGATATAAATGTACATATCCTTGTAGAGAAATACTAATATAAGTGGAGATCATGTAGGAAAATTGTTTCAACTTCAATACCGGATTTACAACTTGATACCAATTTTGATGAATAGAATAAAAACTGTATTTACAAATACAGTTAGCGCATATTATAATATATTGTAAAATGTATATATTGCAGTAAATAATGAAAACAATTGCAGAACGACAATATGCAAAATCGAAAAACAGAATCTGTTAAAACTGCATAACACTTTTAACCCGAGGCCTGTGTCAAACACAGTTTCCTTAAAACAGATTCGCCCCCTCACCGTACGTGCTTGAGGATTGATATGAACGTCTGCTTCCCAGGATACAACGGTAGAACCAGTAGTTTCTGAGCACCACAGAGACTACTCCGGCGAACTGACTATGTGCCTGAATTATACCACCACCGGACTCGAACAAAACCGGGAAAAAAAATGCAATAACGGAGGCTGTATGTAGGAGAAACAGAAACTGCAAGCAGATGAATATGCAGATGAATTCGTGTACTGCAGACTGGAAAAACGAGATGACTATATAGACAACTGTAGAATAATTGCTCAATAACTTCATAACAATTAACATTGGAGTTTTAGGAGTTTCAACAGTTTTGGAAAACCAAAAGTCTATTGAAAAAATTAAAAAATGTAGGAGGGGCCAATTTTGCTCCTTTCGGTCCGACATTCGTGTACGCAGGTCGCGCTCGCACACAAGTTCAAGGTCTGAAGCCAATTTCGGTCCAAGATTTGCACCCCCCCTGCGCGCGCACGTGGAGAGAGCCTATATGCTACACATGATTACACCATTCTAAAGTGCAATCCTTTATAAAGTGGTTTTAATTTTCATCCACTTCCTATGTGGGACAAAGCTTAAATTTTTGCTTTCCCACCAACATAAACTCCTTTCACATGGCATACTTTGAGCTTCAATTTCTCATTCACCCGAGCATCATTTTTGACAAGTAAGTATATGATTTCGATGTACTCACGGAGGAGAACACAAATCAACTTTCATCTTTCAAAATAGCCAAGCGGGTCCCACTCAAAACTAATGCCAAAGTCAGCCCATTTTCAGTTTCCAACAGATCAAGAGTGAGACATTGAATTACATGCAATCAGTGTAACTTAAAGTTTTGAAAATTTGTTGGAGAAGCTTTCATGTTTTCCTTCTATTGTCAAAAATGAGAACTCAGACGTGTAATATTCTGTATGTAAGTTGTTCCTTCCAGTTGAACACAAAATTTAAATAAATAAATACGTTCTTTTGCACCTATTACGCTATAATAAATTCAGTATGCACGTGAAGAGGTATGTTAATATGAAAAGACTTGCGTGCATAGTATCATTACGGCAATCTTTCTCACCCCAGACTTCTTTTAATGCGTTACTTTGTATGTGGATAAAGTTAAGAATTCCATAAACATGGCATGTGAATTTCCTTTCAAGAACCTAACTTCTTCAAAAAAAGAGGGGGGGGGGGGGGGGGTAGGAAGAGGATATGTAAGTTTACCTACCCCATTAACACTAAGTTTAAATAAAATAATTTGTCATTTCTCTAACCATTTAAACATCTGAATGAAGGATTTTAATATGGCATCAAATCGCGAAAAGTTTCTAAGACTGGACATTTCATTGTTAAGCATTTATCAATAATACTAGGTGCAAGCAACGTGCAATGCACGTTTGCTTAGTTTATATTTAATAGTTTTGTTTAAGAATTAATTTGTTATTAATAAATATGTAATTTTTTTTGTTAATTAAATAATTAATGATGTAATGTTTTGTATTGATAAATAATTAAATAAAGTGCTTCTCTCTGTCATCTCCAACCCAAAATCACAAACAGAAAACTCAAGGTATGTTAAGGGATAAGAAGATGAGTTTACTTAGGCTCCGTTTGATTCTCATTAATGTAGAATGAGAATGAAAAATATAGCTGTTATTAGACCCCACACAAGAGATAGAAATTCAAAATTGATAGATTGATGTGATGGATACTGGTCATATTTTTTATTTTTATGAGTTTTTACTGAGAAACAAACGGAGACTTAAACTTTTTGCATGACTTAAGTCTTTATTCTTTTTTAAGTAATAATGCAATTCATTTTATCGTTAAAGTATGATACGTATTACGATAATATATGTATATCATGTGTTAGACTTAGTATTGGTAAGTGACGGGTAAATTTTCGAGGACGAAAATATTTTAATGAGGTGAGAATGTAATACCCCGAAAATTTTCATAAAATATAATTCAATTGTTATATACTATATTTTAATATTTTGAAAGTTATGGACTAAATGATACATTTATCAAATTATATTTTATTTGTGTCAAATATTTAGATATTGATGGAGTTATCGTAAATATATGAATATTGGTCTCGTTGGATAAATCGTAATTAGATACATAAATCAGATTCGAGAAAAAGTCTATTCGGATAAGTTAACTCCAAGATATTTTAGTTTGAAGGAATTATCAAAAGCTAATTTATTATTATTATTATTTAATTATAATTTTGAAAGTAGGAGGTGATGAAAAAAAATTTTCCGTTAAAAACAAGAAATTCCGTTAGTTTTTCCGTTAAATCAAGAAATTTCGTTAGTTTTTCCGTTAAACCAACATATTTCGTTTAATAGCCACTTTTTATATATAGAAAGAAATTGGAAAAAGTAGGATACAGATGGCGTTTGGGTACATTAATGAGGGCAGCAAGTGGATGAGCAATTGAGATATTTGATGTTCACATCAAATGTAAACCACAAGTTATGTTTAAGATTATTAGTTGTTATGGGGTCCAAAAATGCCATTTGCAAAGAGTTCCACAAGTGCTTTTGGCCTTTTCAATTTGCCATTATGCTTCTTTCTCTTTCTTTGGCCTTTTCCCGCTAGGTAGAAAAATTGGAGTTGGGAGTCTTCAATTTATGAATTTTGTACAAATGAGCCCTCAATCTTCATTGATTTCGATTTATGTTAATTTTAATTGAAAAGACGATTTATCTTTATATCATTTAAATCCTCCGACCTACCAAGTTCCAATTATTCCTTTCTTCACTCTACACATTCTAGTCGAAGTGCACGTTGGGGAATGGGAAAGGTGTGGGAGATAGAATTAATGTGATTTGGGATGAAGATTGAGATTATGGAACCACATGGGATGAAATCTCAAACTATACGCGGTTAGTACCCATTTTAGCTACGTGTCTCGAGAAGAAAGTTAGCTTATCTTGTTGCTACAAGCCAAAGCTATTCCGTAATAAATTTCCACTAACTTATGAGGGGTTTCATTTCAGATCAACATTGCAATCACTTTGACTTACCCCTCATTTAAAAAGTGTAATATGTCTTGTAGAATTTCTAAAGCATACTTCCTTGTACTCAAAATGGTGGGAAAAGAAGTTGATAGTGGTGTGGTTAGCATGTGAGAGCAGGATTGTGTAGTGAAGTTGAGAATTTATACCTTTTCTTTTTCTTTTTCTTATTTTTCATCTTTCATTCAATTTATAAACACACATTATGATAAAATTAATCGGTAAAATAGATAGAAACTGTAAATTTAGAATTAGGGCATCACAACTTTAAGAAGTTGAGTAACTTTAAATAAATTAGAGCAAGTTTAGGTCGAGAATAGCCCCATATCCATGATAGGGTGCATTTTGGCACATATAATGTTATTTAGCAAAATTGGTGCTACTATGTCAATGGTACTATGTGATATGCTAAAAAATTATGTGACTTATCCGATTTTATCTCTTTAGTATCATTCAGTGCCATTTAAATTAGTATCGTAATAAAAATAATGTTAAATAACATTACTCTATAATTGTTACCAAAGGTAGAGGATTGTCTTTAGGTCCGATATGGTTGGCCCAATTTCTTGTCCAAGACCAAACCCACAGAAAGATCTAATTAACGGGCCTACTTTTCTTCTTCTAAAAGACCCAACAAACTAATCTAATGGCCCAATACACAAACCACTAAACCCAAATGTAGAATTCATGCATCTTCTCTCTTACGTCATATTAGTAATCGGCTTCCCAATTATCACTCCATTTCTTTTTGTAAATATTTCTTCTTTATTAATCTTGTAATAATAGCTATATTAGTTAATTAATTAGGCCCCTAATGGATTTAGCTAAAAGTTAAATTAAATTTTAATTAAGTATGTACACGAGTCGAGTCGGCTCGCAAGGCAAAGATTACGGCTGGACAAAAATGGCTTGGACTTTTTTGGCTTGAACATAGTTTTTTATTTATTATTTTTTTTAGATAGGGCAACCGGCTAGAGGCCTAAAGGCTGCCCGAAGTAACCGGCTAAGCCTGAAGGCAGGTGGCTGTCGAAGCAGGCAGATACCTACAATTTTGAAGCTGGCAAATTATAAATTTGATCAATTTTTACAATTTTTAAAACGGTAAAATAATAATTATACAATTTTCACACATTAAATAATTAAATAATCAAATAAAAAATTGAAAAAAAGGTGATATTCCATAGTTATTCTCTTCCACATTCCTGTCCTAACTCCACATCTAGCCCAATACCAAAATCACTACTACACAGTCACTGTCGCCGTAGCCACCACCACCATCACCACCAAACCTACAACCACTATAATCTTCATTGCCAAATGAAAGCCAAACAAAAAATCAAATTCGAACCCAAACTTATCTCGCCGTCCGCCTCAATCATTGCTGCTCTCTCCAAAATCGAACCCAAATCACTACTGCTACCCTGTCTAGTTGTTTCTCTCCATCGTGTCAAAAATCACCCCATCTGACACATACATAATCTTGAAGCACGATGGCAACCCCTGAGCAATATCGCCGGCTATGATGACCTCAAAATTTAATGTGCCAACCAAAGCTTCCTCTTCCTCAATAATATTTTTTTATATATTTAGACAAATGGCATTATATCATAGATTAAATGAATAATATTGAAATTAAATAATTGTACATGAATTTGAATAATTTATCCACTCCTATAATAATTGAATAGCTCCCAAATTATTTATATACTCCTATAATAATTTATGATAAAATGAATAATTTATTTACTCCTAAAATAATTGAATAGCTCTCAAAACATGTATACATGAATTTGATGATTTAATGTTATATTTAACATATCCATAAATAAATGTTAATTAGTATACACGCACATACATAAATAACTGAATTGTAGTATTTTTAGAGTAATTGAACAGCTCCCAAAATATATAAAGTGTACATGCATGAACTCGAAGAATTAATTGATTGAATTATAATAGGATATATAAAAATTAATGTTAATTATTATCATACACGTAAATAAATAATTGATTGTATAAAAAGTTCATTTCACATAAACTGTTTTTTAACTATTTTTTATATTCACTGATTTTCAAATATCATTTTTACAGCATTTCAAAATAACGTGCAACGCACGTTTAGCTGTGGCTAATTAACTTATAGGCAATTATAAACTTTTGCAAAATATGCCCTTAGACTTTAGGCATTCAAGCGAAAAGAACAATACACGGGGGCGTACTTGCAAATATTTGTGTTCCATTCTTAAACCCTAGCCCCAGCCCCAGCCCTCGACTCTTCAAATACAATCCGCTCTATATATACATAACCACATGTCACGGCCGTCGCCATGAGTTTGAGCTGAAATGAAATCGGTAATGTTTTTTATTTTTTTCCTTGATTGTCAACATAATTGTTGATTATTTCACATTTTTAGTTTCAAAGTCGGTTCTTAATTGAGGTTTTATATTTTCTTGGAATTCTTATTTTCTTGTTTGATTAGAAGCTTACGTTGAAATAAGCCTCTGCCGATGATGGTGTTAAATATACTTTGAGTATTTCACTATGAAACGAATATTAATCTGAGGTCCCGAGACGTTAAACCTTATTCTGTCGCTTCTCATTTTTCAGTTTGTTAATTTTTTGCTATAAATTTATTTAATTTGATTTCTTTCCCTAATAGCTGATATACAATATTGAATAATTTGTTTTAATTAATTTAAATAAATTTGCTAATGCAAGTGACGATAAAACAGACAGGGACATCAGAACTCTTTTAAGAGTATGATGATTTGTCGATGGGAATCTCTCTGATGCATAATCTATATTTTATTTATTTTTATTTCCTTGCAATTAATTATACTTTTTTTTCTTACCGAAGAATGTGAAAGGTTTGCCAGTGATGCATATATTGCATAATTATGAGATTAAACTATGATTATTTATGCTTATGAATCATCGCAGCTGAGGCTCTATAGCATTTGGTAGTTATGTCCAAAAGATTTGCTTCATTTTTTTGAACTTGTGCTTCTTCTTGGTTCCGTTTTGTTTGGTCTGATTGTGCTGGATCAGCACGAGGCATCTATACTCCTGTCGGAAATTGTAATAATTGATGCCATACAACGCATAATTCTCATAAATTTATGTTTTTGGTTTGCCTGTGATGCATTTCTTATTGAAAGTAATATATCAGAGAAAAAAGATGATGATTATACAAGATTGTCACTACCTCTGAGGCAAATAATTTATTGTTGTATAATTTTTTTTTTCACACGTTGTCTCCCCTTGCAATTTACCATGAATTTATTATCTTGATTATGATTTTAAAAAAAAATTGCAGTTACCAATCTCTCTGGCTTGCTTAAAGGATTTTTCCTATTTGAAATTTTTGTATTTTCAAATCCATTTTTGGTATTCCATACGGAGGAAGATTTTTCTTTTAGAAATTAATTGTTTGTTCAAAAGTCCATTTTTAGCTGTACGATGGCCTATTCATAGGATTTTGATTAGTTTATTTTAGTGATAACACTTAGTGGGATTTTGCTGGGATTAGATTCTTTCCTCATTTAGATAGTGCTTTGTTACACATGGATTCATAGCATTTATCTTGGTTGCTTGGTAGTTGTACTGTGGCCTGGGAGACCTTGAGATTTGGCATAGAGCACTCCCTCCTCTTGGTTTGGTTATTTTCTTTCTTTCAGAAACTAGGTAATGCCTGATGATTACTTAATAAAGAACGGAGATATGAATGGTGCTATTTGTAGAAGCCTGGTTACCACTTGGGCTCCAATGGCATCAGATGAAATGAAACTCTCACTCACAATGAAGGCATACTTTATAAAGGTGCATTTTGACATTTTTGATATGCGAGGTGCAAAACATTGATATCATTAGTCGTCTATATCGTCTTCAATGGATGTTATGTACAGATTAATAGCGATTATGTCAAAATTTAAACCAATAGAGAGGAAATGTGCCAATTACTCAATATGCCAAAAACAAGTAACAAGCAGTTTTGGATCGAGTGGATGATGCCACCGAATGGCTGTTTAATAAATCCAATTGATATTGTTAGTGCTATTGGGAAGTTTAGAATGGTTTCAAATTGTGTGTAATACGTCGCAATTAGAATTTTTTAATAGATAAAGAATGCTCTGAATGCATTGTCAAAATAGTGCATCTCTTAAGCTTCCCTCAACGTTTGTGCAAAGGACGAAATCACAAAAATGTTGGTTGATTGACTGGAGGCATAAAATTTCATTGTAAATCAGTCAGATTTTAATTTTAATTAAGCACTTTTTGTAGGGATCCTAACCACATACGGTGAATTGTAACAAAGAATTCAAGAAATCGACTGAGTTTTAATGAAATTTTTCAGAGAATAAAAAACGTATGTATAGCACTTGCTTTCGTGGAACCAAAGAATTAGCATCCCCAACAAGTGAACATGTTATACAATGTGTCTATATTGGTGAGTGAAAGTAATTAGTAGTTGAATAAATGAAGATTGAAAAATAGGTATTGCATGTCTGGTATTCTAGATGGGTCAACACTGAATCTTATCGGATCAGAAAATTAGTTAGAAGTCAGTGTTGTCCATTACTGTTTACCAATCAATGCCGTAATGATTATGAACTCTCAAACATTCTTCATGGCCTCATCGCTAAGGTGCCAAATTGACTTGTGGGTAACGAGGTCTCTCTGTCCTTCCATATGCTCAACTGAAACAGCCATCAAAGGCCAATCTGGTATAGCATTCACTTTAATTGTCGGACCTCTCTCGTAAATTTTCTACTCAAATAAACACGGACAATGTTAAGCAAGAAAAAGAAGTCAAATTTTAGTTTTAGAAGCAGAAACGTGCTTACCAGAGATGCCTGTTGCCACAGTCAAATCTTGAACCTGGACATTGCCTAAGCTGGAAAAAAGCAACATTGTAGTGAGATTATAAACCATATTATAAAACAATGTGTACACAAAAACTAAGGAAATTAAAATATGATTACTGTTCTTGAAAATGAATTGAATTCTAGTTTTGTTGTTTGGATATGAGGTTTGAAAACTGAGAAGCTCATTACAGTTTCAGCCATTGGTAACATACACTTGGAAGGTTTCCGTCACTGGGCATGGATGGAAATAATGAAAAGTTGAGGAGCAATATGTTTTTTTAAACATCTTGGGGACCAACTTGCTACCCTGAAATAAATTGGGGGAATTTTCCTATAAAAATAATCTTGTGGAACAATAGCTGTACTTTGGAGGAAATAATCTTGTTGAAGTATATAAACTTGATAAAGGGCTCGAAAAAAATAAGGAAACAAACAAATGAATTAATCAGAAAAATGAAAAATGAAAATGATGAATTGGAATTCTTCAATGGGAATGGATATATTATAATATGCAAATGAAAAGCAATGAGGTCAAAAGTATAATTTTACACCAGAGGCAGAGTATGCCCCCGTTTGACACCCATTCTATTCTCATTCTCATTTTTTTTCTTTCTTCATTTCAACCACACATTCTATCAATAAAATAATATTACACATAAATCCAAAAATTCTTCTTACTTTTTAACCACATATTCTTCCATCAATCACTATTACAAAACAAATTCTTCAAACAAAATGGGTGTCAAACAATGACTATATCCTTTACTATTTGCACCACAATTTTTGACTTTTTTTCGTCGCTTTCTTTTCATTGACTTTTAATTAAATTCGAATTCAATCTTTGATGATGATTTTGCCCTAATATTCTACTAACGTGCATTGAAATAACGAGCAAATACTTTAAGTCTACTTATACTTTCCTAACTAATTTTGTAGATGTAAACTATCATTAGAGACAAAAATGTGTATTTAATAAAAGATTATGAAGAAATTGAAGATATATATTTTAAATGTGCAAAAATTAAAAACGCTCATTGCAATTAAAATGCGGCTTATGAAAAACCTTTTGTAAGCTGTTTTCAAATACCATGTGACTTTGGGTAAGGAGGGCAATTTGGGGAATACACTTAATTATGCCAAAGACTCGAGGAAGCACACGATGCATATATCCAAAGAATCCTTAACAACATCGAGTATTTCTTAAACAACGTTAATTAATGCGTGTTGGATAAATTTGTCTATTAGTTGAAAGGAATTATTGAAAATTTGAACTATTTTTGTAACAGAAAAACAAGTGCTAAAGTTACTCACGAATGAAACTCTTTTGTTTATAATAATGTGGGAAGGACAAATTTGGACAAGAATAAAGTTGCCATGAGCAATTTCCCGGTACATATTGTATGATGTATTAAATTGTTCTTAAAAATGCAATAAACAAGATTTTAAATTCAATTCAGTCGACCTAAGCAATGAAGAGTAATAATATCGAATTAGATGTATTTGGTCAACTTTAGAGGATGGATTTATTTTAACCTAAAAACAACGTATCAGATTGCTTAGAAAACATGTTTCTTCCAATCCGGAACATCAAGTATTTATGGAACAACCATGCTAGTTGTACGGAAAAATTTGACAACTTTTTGGACAACAAGCCACATGACAGCCCCTGCGGGTCGCCATATGGCTACTTGTCAATTTTGTACGAGTAGATTTATTTTTTATGGAATTAATTTTGTTATGTGTACACCCGGATTGATGCACTGCCCCCACTCACAATAGGAGGACCCACAATTTTTTTTATTGGGGTCTGGGCCTTATTGTGAGAGGTTAACCCGATGTAGCAAGTTCGGTACAAATAATATGTTGCTCATATGCCGTCCTTTTGTCATAAAATTCTCTCAATACTTCCATGGCTTGTGTCTCTCTCTCTTTTTCTCCATTAAAATTTTGCCATTTCTATCCAACTTCTTCATAACTTTTCTCTTAATCAAGATTTTATATTGATTTCTGAAATTTGGAACTGTTAGGCAATAATTTATTAAAAATTCATCGATATCTTACCTGGTCAACTACATCGTATTCACCCATCGTCCATGGACTACATCATAGGGTGTTTTTTTTTTTAATAGAAGAGCAATTTACAAGAAGTGTTCGGATTTAGACGAAATGGAGAAAAATCCTGGAGCTGTGAAGGGGGAGGATCAAATGGAATTACCTCCTGGATTTAGATTTCACCCCATAGATGAAGAACTGATCACTCATTATTTATCGAAGAAAGTTCTTGATAACAATTTCTCTGCTATAGCCATAGCAGAGGTGGATATGAACAAGATCGAGCCATGGGATTTGCCACGTAAGTTGTTTAAACTCTTCTGCTTTTGTATTTTTCATTTCATCGGTTTAATTTTTTTTGTATTTATTTTGTTAAAGGGAGAGCAAAAATGGGAGAAAAAGAATGGTACTTTTTCTGTGTAAGAGACAAGAAGTATCCCACTGGTCTTAGGACGAACAGGGCTACTGCTGCTGGTTATTGGAAAGCCACTGGAAAAGATAAAGAAATATTCAGAGGAAAAATTCTTGTTGGAATGAAGAAAACCTTAGTTTTCTACAAGGGGAGAGCTCCGAAGGGCGAAAAATCGAATTGGATTGCTCATGAGTACAGACTAGAGGGGAAATTCTCTATCCACAACCTCCCAAAACCACCCAAGGTACGGTTCATTCTCTGTTTTATTTCAAGATTTGATGTATGATCCTGATGAATTGACTTAGAATTTCTTGCAGAATGATTGGGTGATTTGCAGAGTATTTCACAAATGCTCCAGTGGGAAAAGGGATGCATTTAATGAGTTGGCTCCTTCGACTCTGCCATCTTTAATGAACTCATCGCCAATTGTATCTGAATCCAATCACGTGCACTGCTTCTCCAATCCAGCCGTTGCTGAAATGAATCAAGAAGATGTGATTCCTTGTTTCAAAGACGTTTTACACCCTTCCTCTGCTAATCCAATGGATACTTTTCCCGTTAATTCTACTTCTTCTTGGGGACAATTTCAATTCCACTGGCAGCTCCCTCAATTCTGAGGACTTTGCTTGGAAATTATGGCCAAAACATGATTCAGAACTCCAAAAATCAGAAAAAAATGGTCAGTGTCTCAAGAGACCGGCACATGCACTGATATCAACACTGAAATTTCTTCTGTTGTATCTAATCATGATAGTGGAAGGCAGTCAATTAAAGATCTGCAGAATTTGGGCTGCGTTTGGAGTTACTGAAATTTCTACATAAAAAAAATAAAATAAAAAACTTCTGTTTGCTTATAAATGATTGTGTGTGTATAGGGTATCTGAATTTTAAAGTTAATTAAAGAATGTGAAGGAGTTTATGTATTAGATAGAATGATATTACAATTTACATATGAGATCAATTTGATCGATTGCTAACTGATATCTCCAATGTTTTTTTTTATCGAATCCTATGTTGTTTGCACTTGGTGCTGCCGGCTGTTGGACATTGAAATGAGAGCATAATAAATGAGTCCGATCATCCTCCTCCTCCTCCTCCTCCTTGTGCACTAATAATTTTAGCGTTTTTTTTTTCGAGAAAACTGAGCTTGATCGTCCATATTTTTTAATTATCAGGGTTAAATACACGAGTAGTCACCAAGCGTTTATTAAAATTGTGCATCAATTGCTACACTTCGAGCCTGTTTTATAGAATTTTTATTTTTGCTTCTATTTCTTGTAGTAGAAAGTCAGTTTTCTCTAAAATCTCTTTTAACCTGACAAATCACTTTCAAAAAATCATCTAATCATGTTCAAAATCAATTTCTTGATCTTAAAAGCATGGTCAAACGGGCCCATCATCTTGTTTGTTTGGAATGTTCAAGCCATGTTATATTAGATTGCACCTTGTCTTGGTATTGATTTATTAATTTTTCTATAATAATATTAATTCCATGAACCCTCTTATATTGTTTGTGATAAATTATCTTTGTGGAATCTCCGACTTTCATGTGTGTATATGATGATAAAGCAATTTAGAAGTTAAATGGTCACACGACACGTCATGTCTGACATAAACGATAAAATTGTCCAAAAAGAATACTATTAACAATGTTTGATTTTAGGTAAAAATCAGACACCAATCCCTAAAGGAATGTATCCTCTATTGTTTGTATTATTAGCAAAGGATGAGTGCAGGACAAGGCTCAGTGTAGGTCTCCGTCTCTTACTCATGGAATTTTTCGAGAGGTGGAGCGGGGATAAGGCGAGGAGTAGATTAAAATATCAATTTTACCATCCGATGTACTTATATATTTATTTTAATTTTTAAAAATATAGTTTCAATTTAAATACATAAAATATATACTAAGTCGAGGAAATATGTGTAATAGTAATACTATGTAAGTATTCTTAAAAAAAATACAAAAAAAAAAAGGATAATTGGTGTGCATTACTCCCCTAACCTTTACTGATTTTGCAAAAATATACCTCTACCTTTCATTTTGGCACAAAACATCCCTGATCAATCAAACTTTACACAATACCTCCTCCTGTCATTTTCTGCTTGTTTTTCTGTTAAAATATCTTTTGGAAGGCCAAAATGAAAAAAAAAAAAAAAAAATCACAAATGCCAAATTTTAAAGAAATTTTGTTAGCGTTCTTTGAGTTGAGGAACGCATATATAATCACAATTTATTATTTTACTATTTAAAAAAATGAGAGGAACAAATAAGTCCTTACGAAATTTTTAAACAAAAACCATCACTGATGATAATATGTGTTAATTAATGAAAGATTAACATTATGAAAAAAGTTAAAAACGTTCATGCAAATAAAATGTGATGTCTCGATATAGCCCTCGCTTGAGCCACATTTTGAGAGAAAATGTAATTTTGAATAGTGATTTTTTTAGAATGCGTGGTTAATTTTTTTAAAAAATCGATTTACGTGTAATATTATTTCATTGAAAAATGTGTGATTGAGAATGAATTTTAAAAAAAATGAATTGTAAGAAAAATGGGCTCAAACAACCTTATAATATATAAGAAGAGGAAATTACAGTCTCACAGGTTTTTTAACATACCCCCTCTCCCAACCGCCATGATTGAATTTATCAATAGTCAAAACTCAAATAGGTATTACAAAGCAGTTTCTTCCCCATTTCTTGTGTATAAAAAATTAGCACCAAAAATCTGCTGCAGAAAAATGGAGAGAAGTCTTATGGATTCCGCTCATTTTGAATTCTTTCCTGCACATTTCATTCCAAGTAGTTTGCCTTCAGCAATGACCAAAATATACTATTGAAACAACAGCTTCCATATTCTGTCAAAATCGTCCAGCACCCATCCATTTTCTCTCTCTTGCCACCACCCGTCGGCACCACTACCGCCTCTTCTCTCCCTCAAATCGTCGGACCACCACGACGATGTTGCGGCTGCATCGATACAGATCTATAGGTTTTTTAGAGGTGACCACCACGACGATGTCACGCAGCCGTCGGCACCATCACCATGGCACCACCACCGCCTCTTTTCTCCCTCAAATCATCGGACCACCACGTCGATGTCGCGGCTGCAGCGATACAGATCTGTGATTTTTTTTTGGGTGGTGACCACCACGATGATGTCGCAGCTGCAGCGATCCAGATCTATGGTGTTTTTTTAGTGGTGCACTAGAGTTTGTGCGGTGCTGTTGTGAGTGTGGTTACAGTGCGATGATAGGGTGAGTGTGCGTGTATGTAATAGTGGTGGTCATGGTTATTTGTGTGCTGTAGTCGGGATCCGCATCGCCGCGAATTTGGTGTGGGATTTTTAGGCTATGTTTTTAATTGTGGATGGCGGCGGCGGCGCAGTGAAGGTGGTAATGTGACTGTGGTGGTGGTGGTGCTGACGATTTGGTGTAGTCGTGGTGGTGAAAACAATGGCTACGATGTTTGAAACAGTGATTTTGTTGCTGGGAAGTGGTGGTGGTGTCGTTGTTAGCGATGGTGGTGCGTTTCTATGGTATTAGTATTGGCGGCGGAAACGACGGTGGTGTTGTGTTAGTGGTGGTCACAAATGATTCATTAATTGTGACCAATAAATTGGTTAGTGTGTACTAATAAATACTGTTTGACCTACAAATTAATTAATTTGTAACCAATAAAAGTAATATGTGACCTATAATTTAATTTTTTGTGACCATAAAATAAGTTGTGTGACTTATAAATTTTGTGATTTGTGACCGATGAACAAATTGTGACTTTTAAATTTTTAATTTGTAACCGCTGAACGAACTGTGACCTATGAAAATTTTGAATCGTGACCTTAAAATTTGTTATTTGTGACCAAATTGCATAGATCTGTGACATTTATATATTTATTAATAAAACATATAATTAATTAAATAATTCATAAATAAATTTTAATAAAAACTGGATTTTTGAAATTTAAAATATATATCCTTAATTTTGAAATGGTGATACTTAAAAACATGATTTATGTAATGTTCAAATATAAGAATCTAATTCATATCTTTTGTTCACAAAGTTTGAACATTGTACAACTCCAAATGGATCCAAACAAACTTGACCCAATTTTATTGAAGTGGAAATTACATATTTCCAGGCATTTGAAGATCCTAGTGCAAAAATCAAGTGCAAAGATTTTTAATCAAATATCAGGTGACAATTTAATATTTTAATATTAATAATTATATTACAAATTCAATATTTTAATATTAATAATTATATCACAAATTCAACACCCATCAAAACACTCACCCCAACTAATTTCAAACCCTAAATCATTTTAACTCTCTCTCTCAATGAAGTCGCGCCTGCGCTCCTCTCTCTCAACGAAGTCGGTACAGGTGCTGGTGAAGTAGAAGCGTCGTGCGCGACTCAGAGCTGTAGTCTGCACCGCTCCCGACTTCGATCTCCATTTGGGTTCTTTAATCTCCCAGTCGGCAACGTTCGCTCACTGAGGAGATGAATGTTTTTTGCAGTCTATCAACACAACGTTGTGAAGTTAATGCGAACGCAGCTTCGCAATGTTGCAATCATTCGGCGCCGACAGTGTGGGGATGGGGGGTTTGGGGTTTTTTCCTTTATCTTTCCGATCTGAGGAGGTTGTGGTGAATCGTTGATGTGGGCGGTCGTATCGTGCAGTTTGGTGGCGGTGGAGATTGCTTGGTGGAGATGGTGGATTTTAGCAAGTGGCGAGTGATTGGAGGTGGTGGTGGTGGGTATTTATTGGAGTAGGATGTTGCGGCGATGTATGTGATGGTAGAGCTACTGGCAGTGATGGTGATGTGATGGTGGTGGCAGACGATGGTGTATGTGGCGGGGCGACGACATTGGTGGTTTTCAGGTGGTGTGGTGCAGGCGGCGGTGGTAATGGTTGGGGTTGTGTCGTGGCAGGGGCTGCGGAGGTGGTTTTTTGTAGGTGGTGCAGTGCAGGCGGCGATGGTGGTGGTCCTTTTTGTTGTTGTTGGCAGTGACGGTGGCGGTGGGACGAAGTGTTTGTGACCAACTATTTGGTCGACTTGTGACCAAGTATTGGTGGGGGTGCTGGGATTGGGGGACGGGTATTTGGGTGTTGTGACCAACTATTAAATTGTGACCTTAAAATTTGATAATCTTTGACGAATTAATTTGGAAATACGTGACTTTTGTTATCTATAATTTTTTTAACTTGTGATTAATTCAAAACATGTGACCTATAATTTTGTTTATTAGTGACTATTAAAGTCAATTGTGACTTATAAATGTGATATGTGAGCAACAAATTTGGAAATATGCGACCTTGTTAATTTTTTTTAATCTGTGACCTATACTTTTTTTTTTTATCAATAACATGCAGAAATTTGTGACCGACAAATTTTAAAAATCTATGACCTATACTCGTCGGAATCGGACTGGTCGCTGGAATTAAGTGGCATCGGAATGATCGTCGGAGTGGTCAACGTTGCCGGAAAGTCATCGGAACAGTCACCGGCCTCCGGAGCAGTGGGGTGGGGGTGGTGGAGGTGGGTGGGTGAGTTTATTATATTATATTATAATTAAATATTTAATTTAACATAATTGTAAAATATAATTAATTAATTAAAGGAAAATCTGATTTTTACAATTCTAAAATTAAAGACCTAATTTTTGATTTTGGAATAGATAAAGCATGAGGTATAAATTTTGCCCTTTATTGAACCCTAATAGAAGTCCATAATTGGAACTTGAAGGACCCGATCCATAAACAAATAGGGGAAAAATAATTTAAAAATAGCTTTTCAGTTTCACCGACATTATAAAGTACAAACAGTGACTGCATGACATCCATCACCAGTTTTCCTGTCGTTTCTTAAACCCTCACAAATCCAACGTTAACCGACTGTTGCCACCGAACTTAAATTTTACAATTATTACATCTAATAATCCAAAACCATTTGCTCACATAGGATTAAAAGGAGAAGCAAAACAGCCCAGATGACCGTTTTTTCGTAATAAATGAAGAGGTTCAAGAGTAGTAGTTCCAAAAATCAACGGGTGCCACCCCCGGATTTCACAGAAAACACTGTTTATAGGGGCCTAGATTGGGAATGCGGGTTGAATCCTATGAAATTTATGGGGATTTTTGTGGTTAGTTTGATGGGGTTGTCTGTATTGTTTTCATTATCTGTAATTCTTAAGAACCCACCTTCTGATTCATTCTGGACTGTTGCTGAAGCCAGGCCTCTTGATGTTTTACCTCAAGAAGGTACCTCATTTTCCTTTTTTTTCTTCTGTCTAATTATATTCTTAGGTTTTATTTTGACATTTCTAGTCTTTACATTGTTGATGAGATAATGTCTGTACAGTTGGAAAACTAACAGCGTAAATGTTGACTAGGGATTTCCAATTCTGGGGCTGGGTGAGATACTAGATCATTTAGTTGGCTCGAAATTATTTGCTAAATTGTCTTAAGAACTGACCATCCCTGAAGTCATCTTAGGAGTGGAGATGAGTGTTAAGTAGAATTAAAAAATCAATATAGACCATTCAAATGGCTATGATGCCATTTGGTCTTTCCACATTCGTAGACAAACTGATTTTTACAGAATTTAAGTACATGTGTTAATTCCTAGACGTTCTGGCACACTAGAAACTTCATGCGAAACTTTAAGAAGTGTTCTTTCATGAGCAACAATATAGTGTTCCCAGGTTTCATTGTTTCAGGTGGAGGTCTCAAACGAGATTGTGGTTTGGTCAATGCTATGATTGAATTGGCTAGATGAAAGTCTATTTGCAAATATTCTTATATTCCATGGATTAGCTTCTTTTTATTGGAGGTTTATATGAAATTTTAGTGTAAAAATACGTTATCACGAAGTGCTTGATAAGGGGTGGCTTTCATTGGGACTAAAGAAGTAGAAAAGGCTTTGCACAAAGTGAAACAACTATTACAAAAGATCCAGTTATAGTGTTGCTAGATCTTCACAAACTCTGGTAGAGTATGATACATCCCATTCCTATGTGGGCATTGGAGCTATTATAAATCAACAATGAAGACATGTGACTTGTTGAAAAGTTGTCGGCAAGTGTTGTTACTCAACATACAATCTAGAATATTGTGCCCAGTTCAAGCTCTTCACTATCGTAACTATTTGTCGCTTGGGGTTTTTTTCGTTTATTTCTGTAATGCGGCAGTTAGTATTTCAATCCGAAACTCAGACCATAGCTTGTTGATTGGAATTCTTATCAATAATTTTCACTTCATCAAAGCATAAAGTTGGGATCAAAATTTTCTATATTCTAAAGTACTTATCGTCAATAAAATAATGGTCAAACAGAAGTGGTGAATAGGAGCTTGGTAATTTGCTAGGCATGCTTAATTTGCTTAAAACATTAGTGTGCATCGTAGAGAAATTCATGAAGAGCTACATGCTGTGATTTGTCCAAGGAAAATGCTGATCAACATTTTAAATTTAAGTAATTTGCTGAAGGTGATCAAGTTATGGGACATTTGAGAATGGAAGGGTTTCCAAGCATCATTTATCATAAGTTCAAGTTAAAGGAAGATTAGACCTTGCAAAATTTTTGAAGAAAAATATTTCTAATGTTTATGTGGTGACTTTAACAGATGACCTTCAAATCAGCCCTATATTAAATGGCAGATTTATTCTAATTTTATCAGTTTGATGTGAATAGAGTTGGAGTAATGAATTGCCTAAGAAGGCAAAGAAGTCATTGAAGAAATTCTGAACATGAAGGAGGTCCATTCTCATCAAGGAATGTCCATGTTTTTTAATTAATAGTTTGATAAACCTTTTACTGGAAGTACGGATCTGAAAAGAAGAGCTAAAGCAATTTTTATCTTATGATCTAAAAGACATATATTTTTAAGTTTAATTGTTGCAGTGGAGTTATCTTCACTCAAAAGGAATCGATGCAGGTGCAAGAGATAAATGATTAACCAAAGTATTTCTTTGTTCTTCTATTATTTTGTCGGCAATACTTTTCTGGAACTAATTTATCTTTAATAAAAAGATACTTATACAACTGCTTAGAGACAAAAATATGAATGTTTGATCCGTTACTCTTCAATTAAGCTTGCACATACAAGACCAATATAGTTTTTCAATGGAAAGAAATTAAGAATATTTTAGATTATCCTTGTGATGAACAATTGGAAGAGCGTAGTAGAATCTAAAGGCAATTTACTCAAATGGATTTTAAAAGTCTAATGCTTTTAAATTAATTGGTAAAATAGAGGTTAGAGCTTTGGATGTCAGAAAGTAATTCTACTTTAGCCCTATGAGTTACTATTTTCTTCTCTCGGGTTCTTTGTTATGTATTTCTTGACAGAAGTAATATATTATTGCCAATGCACCAGAAGTGCAGGTCTTGAACTGATTATAACTACTACCTGGGGGATAAATTGTAGAATAATAGTTTGAAAAATAAACGGAAAATCTGTACTATTGATGTTTTCTAGTTATGCCATTCATAAAGACAAAAAAGAAATATATTTCACTTTGTACAATGTTACTTCTGAAAATTTTCTACTATTATGTGCAGGAAATATATAACCTGTGTCATCTGTATTTTATACCAATTGAAACTTGGGTAATTGTGAGGTGAACAAATTTCTTTAAGGATCTGTGAGCTAGTTACTGAAAAGTTTTAGAAATCTTTTTTAGTTATAGCATTTCTAAATCATTATTAAGTGTGAACACCCACACATCGAATTGCCTTGATTCAGATTGGAAATAGTCAATATTGAAGAAACATGACTGCATATGGAATGCAGATGTGCTGCATTCTGGACAGCCATCAAAAGATTTGGACATTTCCATTTAAAATGTGTTTTATCACAACAGATTTATTTGTTACTTGACTAGGATTCTTCGTGTATCACTTCTTTCAAAAGAACCAGCTGATTTTTACATTTGTACATGCTTTCCTTAAAAAGATTAGATAATTATGCCTTACCTTCGCGTTTTCTCACATTTGATGCCTTGATCAGCGTTCACCAAGTGTTAAGAAATGTTCAATGACGTCGAAAACAAAAATTTTGATTCAATAAATTGAATAAATAAATGTTTCATGCGAATCTTTCATACCCTAATTTTCTTGTTGTGCTTTCTTTCCTTTTACAGCAACAAATCAAGAAGGTGATCTTTCCCAGGCTGTAGAGGTGCCGAAGGATAAACTTCTTGGTGGCCTTCTCCCTATGGGATTTGATACAGAATCTTGTCTTAGTAGGTTTGAGTCACTCTCGTATCGCAGAGAACTAGCCCAAAAGCCTTCGCCCTACCTCATATCCAAGTTACGAAGGTACGAAGCTCTTCACAAACGCTGTGGACCCTACACAGAACTGTACAATAAAACCTTAACACATCTCAAGTCTGCCCAAGACACAAGCTCCTCTGATTGTAACTACATAGTTTGGATATCCTTTAGCGGTTTAGGGAACAGGATATTGACCTTAGCCTCGGCTTTCCTTTATGCTCTTCTCACGGATCGGATCCTACTTATTGATCGTGGAGTTGACATGCCCGACCTCTTCTGCGAACCATTTCCAGAGGTTTCCTGGTTACTTCCCCTGGATTTTCCCGTTACACACCAATTCAATAGCTTCAATCAGAAATCTGCAGAGAGTTATGGGAATATGCTGAAGAATAATTTGTTAGGTAATTTAAGTCAATCGGCACTACCACCATATGTTTATCTCCATTTGGTTCATAACTATGATGATCATGATAAGCTTTTCTTCTGTGACCAAGATCAAGCTTTACTGCAGAACATACCTTGGTTGATAATGAAGACTGACAATTATTTTGTACCCTCTCTCTTCTTGATCTCATCTTTTGAGCAAGAATTGAGTAACCTGTTCCCGGCAAAGGCAACTGTTTTCCACTTCTTGGGCAGGTACTTGTTCCATCCGACAAATTCCATCTGGGGGCTTATCAGTAGATACTATCAAGCTTATTTAGCTAAAGCAGATGAAAAGCTAGGCATCCAAGTACGGGTTTTCGACACAGGAACTGGCCCTTTTCAACATGTGTTAGAGCAGATTCTAACATGTACCACAAAAGAGAATTTGCTACCAGAGATCAACCGAAAGGAGCCAATTGTCACTCCATCAGGAAAGCATAAGACAAAAGCTGTGCTATTGACATCTTTAAGCTCTGGCTACTCGGAGGAAATAAGAAATATGTATTGGGAATATCCTACTGTAACAGGAGAGGTAATTTCTGTTTACCAGCCGAGTCATGAAGAGTATCAACAAACGGAGAAACAAACGCACAACAGAAAGGCTTGGGCAGAGATGTACTTGCTTAGCTTGATGGATAAATTGATAACAAGCTCTTGGTCGACTTTTGGTTATGTGGCTCAGGGTCTCGGAGGTCTAAAGCCATGGATACTTTACAAGCCTGAAAATCGAACAGCCCCTGATCCACCCTGTCGACAAGCCATGTCAATGGAACCATGCTTCCATGCTCCTCCTTTCTACGATTGCAAGAAGAGAGCTGGAGTTGATACTGGACTTCTTGTTCCGCATGTAAGGCATTGCGAGGACATGAGTTGGGGCCTGAAGCTGGTTGAACGCGATAGTAAATTGTAATCATTCATGCTTCACACCCTTCAAGATTATGATTTGAAATATATAATATATTCAGACAAGTAAACGGTTCAGTTTTCGAATATATATGTATTGTTATTTTTGCGTGATCTTGTGGTGAGTTTGATTGCTTGCTAATTAAGGATTTTAGACAATTGAGTATACATGCAAGAAAGTTTTAATATTATTCTTTTAGCTCCTTGTTCAGTGTAGCAGAAAATTCGATTTTTAGTAAGTTTTGATAAAAGTTAATGAAGTGTTCGATTGAAAATATGATAAAAGTTGTGAATTTCATTAGATGTGGGGTTTAAATTATTTGTTAACTTTGACTTATATTTTTATTAAAATTTTAGAGGCTTGGGGGTTGTTCTCCTCGTGTTTCATTTTTTAGTTTTAAGTTTTTGAATTCATTTTGAGTTTTGTGTTTTGAGTGTTCATTTTGAGATTATTGAAAACACATTTTTTTTGTCAATTTGAAAAATTATTTTCAAAAATAAAATGAAAAACGTGTTTGAAAAATTATTTTCAGAAATACAAAAACAACTCTCAGCCATCTACCAATTTATTTGAAAAATTTTGTACTGTGATATAAAAAGAAAGTTTCTTCGTATTGAATTACGGTGAAACGGAATCGCACTCGTGACCTACTGAAAATATGTGACTCTCCCAATTAAACTATCACGTTATTGGCAAAATTTAGTCATTTTTCGTGTTTTGAAGTTTTGCTTGGCTTTAACTGAAAACAATCAAAACGACTTTTTTGACGTTTTTCATTTTTTTGTAAATTTCAAACCCGTTTTGGAATTTCGTTTATGAAAATAGTTAAGTAAACACGTTTTCAATGTTTTCGAAAACTCAAAATTGAAAATCGCCAAAAAGAACGTGCCCTTAATATCTTTTAATAACATTTTAGTTCAATAAAATAAAGTGGACAAGGAAATAGTATGTTATTACTTTATATGACTAACAAATTTGGTCGTCGACAACAACTAACTTTTATGCATGTTTATCGAACATAACATCCCCGCCTATCGAACAGGCTCCAGATTTCTTCAACAACACCTATTCTCGCTGTTACAGAATCATTGCAAAACCAGTAAACAACTCTTCCAAATCCACGCACACATTGTCATCAACGGCTTTACCCAAAAAAACTATATTCTTGCTAAGCTATTATCTCTGTACACAGCCTTCAATAATTTCCCACATGCCTTACAAGTCTTCAACAAAGTTGAAAACCCAAGTACATATCTTTATAACCAAATTATCAGAGGCCATTCGTGGAAAGCAATTGAATTATTTAAGCAGATGGAGAATTCTTTAACCTTGCCTGATGGTCACACGTATACGTATGTTATTAATGGCTGTGCGAAAGGGATGTTGTTAAGAGAGGGTGAAGAGGTTCATGGGAAAGTTTTGAAAAATGGGTTTTGTTCGAGCGTGTTTGTTTGTACTAATTTGGTTGATTTTTATATCAAAAGTGGAGGGGAGGATGGCCTATGGAATGCGAGGTCAGTGTTTGATGAAATGCATGACAAAAATGTTGTCACGTGGAATTCTTTGCTTTCGGGTTGTTTTAGGTATGGAGATGTCAATGCAGCACGAAAAGTGTTTGAGGCGATGCCAGAGAGAAATGTAGTTTCTTGGACTACAATGATTGCTGGATGTGTGCATAATGGAAGGTGTAAGCAAGCTTTGGCATTGTTTCTTGAGATGCGGAGAGATGAAATAAAATTCGACCAGGTGACTCTGTTGGCGGTGCTGTCAGCATGTGCCGAATTGGGTGATCTGAATCTGGGCAAGCGGATACATTTATATGTTGTTGAGTCTTTAAGTCAAAGAGAGCAGCCAGTGCTGGTGTCACTGAACAATGCACTGATACATATGTATGCTAGCTGTGGTGAAATTGAGGCAGCATTTGGCGTGTTTAAAACAATGGAGCAGAGGACTACTGTTTCTTGGACAAGTATGATCACAGGTTTTGCTAAACAGGGTTATGGAGATGAGGCGCTTAGTGTCTTCCGGTGGATGGAAAGCATAGGAGATAATGACATAAGACCTGATGAAATAACATTATTGGGTCTTTTATGTGCCTGCAGCCATGCTGGTTATGTCGATGAGGGACGTCACTACTTTAAGAGTATGACTGAAATCTGGGGAATTGAGCCAAGGATAGAGCATTATGGATGCATGGTAGATCTCTTGAGTCGTGCTGGGTTATTGGATGAAGCAGAAGGGCTTGTAAAATCTATGCCAATGAAGCCAAATGATGCAGTGTGGGGTGCTCTTCTTGGTGGATGCAGCATTTACAAAAATGTTGAGCTTGCTTCTGATGTAGCTCAGATATTGACCATGGAACTTGACCCTGAGAGAGCTGCTGGCTACTTTGTGCTATTGTCAAATGTGTATGCGTCTGAAAAGAGGTGGCAAGACGTGATTACTGTGAGGAAGAAGATGGTTGAAATGAAAACAAAGAAGCCAACAGGTCGAAGTTGGATTCAGATAAATGGAATCATTCATGAATTTATGGTTGACGAAAGGTCTCAAAAGCATGCACCATTCATCTATGAGGCGCTGGGTCATATCACAACAGAAGCAAAGTTGCATGGCTGCATGCCAGAAACTGTTGATGCTCTCCTGTGCATTGAAGATTAGGATGGCAAGAGGTAGCAGGATGTGGGCTGGTCGATAGATTGTGACTGCCATTACGCAGAGCTTCTATCTGCCGACATCTTGCCTAGTGTGGCAACCAAATGTCCGAAGTATGGACTTACTCTCTATAGTTGCATCTCTGGCTCAAATTTTACCAGTTTTCAGATTTTTACTTCTCTTAATGTGGTTATGGAAGATGTAACTGTAGAAGTTGGAATCTAATGTACAATCTTTAAGCTTGTAGTTGAAATGTTCTTGGCTGCCTGCCTGCCTGGAACTACTACTTTACTGCACCAGCACTCCACACAGATAATTATATTACCCTCGGAAGCAATATCACGTCCTTCATTATGAGCTTTTACATATGTTTCTAAAGCTACTTGGTTACAGTGTGTTCCTTTTTGGATAGTGCATGAAGAAACACCACTTTTGGAAGGTGTCAAGGGCCACTAAGCCCCTTCACCATAGTCATTTTTTCGCAATTGCAAGTAGACCAAAAACTATTTGTTTATTCTATTTGGATGACAAGTGCTTACACATAGCAAAGTAACCGTCTCGTAGAATACAATCATTGATCTTAGTAATCGAACTATGTTGGGATAACTTATTATGCAATAAAATTTGTCAAGGTTGAATGATTTGATTGTAACATAAATGAAAATATGCAAAATCCAAGAAAGAAAATATTAAAATAAACATTTTTAAAATCCTAACTCAAAATACTTAACCAAGCCATCAATAATTGATGAAAATGCTTATTGTTGGGTTTTTGGATACCCAATAAATCCAGACGATGATGTAAAACTGGTGTTGGATAAATTATATGGACACCTAGTGATGGATCGACCCGGAAACAACTTGGAGCCACTAAAAGCAACTTAATTGAGTTAATGTTGCTCGTGGCCCAACACTCGTGTATGGTCCAAGTTATTGGGTTGGATAGTGACTTATTGGCCCAATTAATGTCTTGGCCCAATTGGTGTGACCTAATATTCATCCTATATATGTCTATTCTCTTGTTTAACCTTGTGTGGGTGATTTGAGAGGGTTTAAGAAGGGAAAAACGGCTGCTCCTTGGTGGAGAAAACCGGCAGCCTTGGTGGAGAAAATTCGGCCATCTTGGTACTCCAAGAACCAATGATATACTTTGTGTATTGGTCTCTTTCTTGTCTCCTTTGTGGTCTCCGTTTCCTTTGCCTTTGTGGCTACAAATCACCACCATCAAGTGTACCCTTTGTCGGTGAGAAAACTAGTGGCAACCGTAGAGTTGTAGGTCGAGCCGTCTTGTTGGTGTTGTTTTTTGGTTGTGTAAATTGAGCCCGAAAATTGGTTGTTTGGACCCTAAAATCTTACACTTATTAACACAAAATATCCTTATGTTGGACTTTTAGTGTGCAAAATATCCATACATTTTAAAATTTTACATTTTCATCCTTATTTCTACGTTTCACTATGGAAAACTTCATTTTCATTAATTTTTATCCAATTTCTCAATTAAAAATTTTAAAATGACAAATATGCCCCATATTTAAATAAAACAAAAGGAAGGAAAATAAAAATAAAGAACAAATTGCAATCATACTTTCAAATTAAGTTAACAAAAAAAATCCTCTTCTTCCTTTCTCCTCTTCCTTCGACCCCCATACTATACCTTACCCTCGCCAGTCGCCAGAAGGGGAAAAAAGAAGATGATTTTTCTTGGGAGAATTTGTTAAACAGCCTAGTCAAACAATAACATTGGTTAAATAAACTCCTTTGATGTTTTTTTTTTGATAAAATAACCTTCAACTATCAAACACAATAAACAAACAATGTCAAATGTCATGAATACCCTCACCATTGGAAAAGACTCTAACACCCTTATCAATCCAATTCAATTTTTGATCCCCAAAATCACAATAACTCGTTTTCTTCTCTTCAACATTCTTACTATTCTTCATTATATTCTTCACATATTAGGGTATCTTATGAATATGTATCATTTATATTAAATCTCATTTACATTTGAAGAAAAAAGAAACATAATTTTAGAAATCTTATGTAAATTGTACATTAATGAATATAGTATTTAAGTTGGTGTTGTTTTTGTACTTATTGTGTTTTTTATGTTGTTTGCAACTATTGGAAGGTAATGACACTCCAAGTGTTATCCGAAATGTAGAACGTCATTCCAGTCGTTTTTCGCTACGTAAAACAGTACTACAGTCGTTATCTACTATGATTTGATTTTTTTCCAACGAAACGACCTCTAATAATGGACTCATGACGTAAATAACACATAAAAATTGATCATGTCACAAAGAAATATTGAAATGACATAGCTTTTATATTATCGAGATGGTGAAATCACAAGTTGGTCTACTCATATGCGTCGATTAAATTAATGATCATATCTCTAAACTTTTGTAAATATTATGTGTATATTATAACGTAATAAGCTCAACCTATTATTTTTCAAGGCACGAATAGGTCGTGGATGCTTACAGTCATGTTTACCCATGCAACAACACGTGTCATTTTCAAGTCCAGTAACGACACTTGTGTCGGTATGTTGATTTCTCAAATACTTTGCTTCCTTTTCAACGCAACGATCTCAAAAATTGGATTCCCTAACTTGAGAAAGTCAGAAAGTTGATCAAGTGACAAAGAACGGTTGAGTTGACATAGATTAAACGATATCGAGTTGGTGAAATCACAAGTCATTGTATTGATTCGTTAGAAAATATAATTAATGAGTGTAACTCTCAAATTTTCTGCACGGTATGTCCATCTTGCAACTTAAATAAGTTCGAATTATCGATTATCAAGGTTAGGAGGGGTCGTGGCCGCTAGTACTCGTGTTTATTGACATAACGTCACAAGTATCGTGTAATGACACATGTGCCGTTCTGATGATTTCTCAAATATTTTTCTTCATTTTCATCTTATCGACCTTAATCATTGTACCCCATGATTTAAGGAAGTCAGAAATGTCGATAAGCTGTTTTAAATACTTGTTTATTGACAAAACAACATAAGTGTCGATTAACGACACATGTGCCGTTCTGATGATTTCTCCAATATTTTGATTCCTTTCCGTCGTTACGACCTCAAGCATTGTACCCCCTGACTTAAGGAAGTCGAAAATGTCGATCATGTGAAAAATAACGATAGAATAGAAATAGATTATATGATATCTTGTTGGTGAAATCACAAGTTATTGTATTGATCCGTTAGAAAATATAATTAATTAGTGTAACTCTCAAGTTTTCTTCACAACATGTCCATCTTGCAACTTAAATAAGTTTGAATTATCAATTATCGGGGTTCGGAGGGGTCGTAACCGCTCGTACTCGTGTTTATTGATAGAACGTCACAAGTGTCGTACACCATCACATGTGCCGTTCTGATGATTTCTCTAATATTTTGCTTCCTTTTCGCCTTAACGACCTTAAGAATTGTACCCAATAACTTAAGGAAGTCGCAAATGTTGATCAGCTGTTTTAGATACTTGTTTATTGACAGAACGACACAAGTGTCGTTTAATGGCACATGTGCCGTTTTGATGATTTCTCCAATATTTTTCTTCATTTTTGCCTTACCAACCTTAATCATTGTACCCCATCACTTAAGGAAGTCGGAAATGTCGATAAGCTATTTTAGATACTTGTTTATTGAAAGAACGACATAAGTGTCGTCTAACGGCACATGGGTCGTTCTGATGATTTCTCTAATATTTTGATTCATTTTCTCCACTACGACCTCGAGCATTGTACTCCCTAACTCAAGGAAGTCGATCATGTGAAAAATAATGGTAGAATTGACATAGATTATATGATATCTTGTTGGTGAAATCACAAGTCATTGTATTGATTTGTTAGAAAATATAATTAATGAGTGTAACTCTCAAATCTTCTACATGGCATGTCTATCTTGCAACTTAAATAAGTTCAAATTATCGATTATCAAGGTTCAGAGGGGTCGTGGCCGCTCGTCTTTACAATATAACGACACAAAGGTCGTTTTCTTCTCAATGAAGGCACTTATGCTGTTTTGTTTGAATTCTTTTGTAAACGGCATATCCATCTTTCAACTTAAATGTGTTCAATTTATTGATTCTGGGGGAATGGATATGTCGTGACTCCTTATACTTGTGTTTATAGAAAGAACGACACAAGTGTCGTTTAACGGCTCTTCGTGCCATTATGTTGATTTATCAAATATTTTGCTTTTTCTCGACTCAACGACATCAATCATTGGATCCCCTAACTTAAAAAAGTCGGAAATGTTGATCATGTGACAAAGAACAATTTAAATGACATGGATAATACGATATCGAGTTGATGAAAACATAAGTTATTCTACTGATTCATTAGAATATAATTAATGAGCACATCTCTCAGCTTTTGTAAACGGCATGTCCATCTCTCAACTTAAATGTGTCCAATTTATTGGTTCTCGGGGCATGAATGGGTCGTGATTGCTTATACTCGTGTTTATAGATAGAACGACAAGTGTCGTTTTACAGCTCTTGTGATGTTCTGATAATTTCTCCAATATTTTGCTTCATTTCCTCCTCAACGACCTTAAGCACTAGACCCCCTAACGGCACTTGGGGCATGGACGGGTCATGCCTGCTTATACTTGTGTTTATAGACAGAACGACACAAGTGTCGTTTTCTTTAGTAAAGGCACAAGTGTCATTCTAGTGGGTCTTTCATTCTCAAAACATTGGATCTATAAAGTACGCAAGATAAGTTGTTCACGTGACAAAGAGCGATTGAAGTGACATAAATTATTTTATATAAAGTTGATGAAAGCACGAGTGATACTATTATTTTGAACAAAATACGAGTAATGATCATATCTCTCAATTTTTTAAATGTTATGTCCATTCTACAACTTAGATGAGTTCAACTTATTATTTTTCTCGAACGGAGGGGTCGTGGATACTTAAACTCGTATTCATAGATAGAACGACATATGTGCCGTTTTATTATCAGTAACAACACTTGAGTTGTTCCATTGATTTCTCCTTTATTTTTGTTTGTTTCCAATGCAACGACCTTCGAAATTGAATTGTCATAGATTATACAATATCGAGTTGGTGAAATCACAAGTTGTTGTATTGATCCGTTAGAAAATATAATTAATAAGCACATCTCTCAAACTTTTGTAAAATGCACGTCCATCTTGCAACTGAAATGAGTTCAACTTATTGGTTCTTGGGGCATGGACAGGTCGTGCGTGCTTATAGTTGTGTTTATAGACAGAACGACACAAGTGTCATTTTCTTTATAGTAACAGCACAAGTGTCGTTCTAGTGCGTCTTTCATTCTCAAACATTGGATCCATAAAGTACGCAAGAAAGTTGTTCGTGTGACAAAGAACGATTGAAGTGACATAATTATTTGATATAAAGTTGATGAAATCACGAATGATTCTATTATTTTCAACAAAATACAAGTAATGAACACATCTCTCAATTTTTTTAAATGTTATATCTATCCTACAACTTAGATGAGTTCAACTTATTATTTCTCGAGGAATGGAGGGATCGTGGATGCTTAAATCGTACTTATAAACAGAATGGCACAAGTGCCATTTTATTATCAGTAATGACACTTGAACTGTTTTGTTGATTTCTCCTTTATTTCCGTTTGTTTCCAACTCAACGACCTTCAGAATTGGACACCCTAAGTTCTACCATTCTTACAGTAATAATATAAGTTTATATTTTGGTAACATCACTTGTACTGTTCTCTTAGAACATTTCACCTCAATAACGGCATTGATGTCGTTCGCAGAGACCTTTTAAATCATGTAAACTCATTTACGTTATTTATAGCATCGTCAAACTTTCAATGTTACATACATTAGGGAGTCCATTATTAAATGTTGTTTTGTTGAAATTTTCAGATATAGGTAAAAATTTCGGAACGACACAAGTGTCGTTATTCGACATGAAAACGATACTTGTGCTGTTATGTTTGTAAATACGAGTATAAGCAGTTACAACTCATTCGTTCCTTGAAAAATAATAATTGGAACATATTTATGTTGTAATATATACATGACACGTACAAAAGTTAAGAGATATGTTCAACTTAATCAATACATAAGAGTGTGACAACGTATGCTTTCACCATCTCAATAATATAAATCTTATATCATTTTAATCATTGTTTGTGACTAATCAATCGTTTTGTGTTATATAAGTTAGTGAGTTCATTATTAGAGGCCATTTCGTTCAAAAAATCGAACTACAACAGATAACGACTGTAGTATTGTTTTATGTTGCAGATATCGTGAAAATAGAGATGAAAACTCCAAAAATTGAAACGTATGAATGTTTACCTACTACAAACCAATCGTAGGTAGGTTTTGTGCTGATAAGCAAAAGCCAAGCCTTTCCATACGTGTGAGTAAATAAATATAAGTTTTCATCTCAAATTCCAACCAATCAAATGGATGATTTATATATATATATATCTTATCTAGTGGACAAAATTAAAAGTAGCACGTGCGAAATTGTACGTGTAGGCCCCTATAAATTTTTCTGAATCTATCTTCTCTTTTCTTACTCGTTTAGAGATCTTCACGTGACGTGGCCTTCCCTCTATCTCTATTCAACTATCTTCCACTTTTACCCTCTCTTTACGCTCCACGTAATCACTGTTTCTAACACGCGCCCCTTTCCTCACTACACCTCCCCTCACTTCATCCCCACCTTTAATCCAACGGTCCAGGACCTTGACAAGTAGGCAAGCTTACGTTAGCAGTCACCACCACCGAATAAAAAAGCGCCATTAAAATAAGAAATGCTGATATGAAAAAGAAGCAAAAGTCTTCTCTCTCTCTAAAATATACCGATATGAAGGATAGTTTTACTTTATGTACATAACTGATAGATTTTGGCCGGTTGGGGCAGTTTGCTAACGTGCTCCGGATCGGGGTTTGGATTTTTTGAAGCGGCGGTGTTGTGTAATCAGTTTAGGCTAGTGGTTGCGAAGATTGACTACTCGCTTGCCGTTTATGGATAGTAATTTTTTCTCCCTATTGATAACTTACGTCATATAGGTACCCCACAGTTAAACCTACCCACCCTTTAGTTTTTTTCTTTACAGGAAGTGAGAATCTAATTTTGATTAGTGGATGTTGTAATGAATCCATGATCTATAAATGGGATTTTGGGAAAATTGTAATTTAAGACCCCAAGTATGTATATTTAAAATCGAGGGTTTTACTAATCTTGTATTTCTGGGTGTCTAAATAATGGAGTTTTTGTAGTATTTTGTTTAATTTTTACGGGAGGTTTGAATTGAGACATCAATTTTGAACTTTCTTTTATTTAGGGGGAGAAGGGTGATGGAGAAGAGTGAGATAGGGAAGAGCGGGGAAGGGTTTATTGATAGGAGTAAAGTGAGGATTTTGGTTTGCGATAATGATGCCAAAACTTCCGAGGAGGTTCTTACGCTTCTCTGTAAATGTTCTTATCAAGGTAATGTTCTATTTTTTTCATCTCTTATTTTCGTTTAGATTATTTCTCGATTTGTTTTTGTACTTTAATTTGGAATTCAGGTTTGTATGTGCATTTTTATTGAATTTTCTGTGAAATTTTATTCAGTACCTGAGTTAAGTAGTTTTTGGTTTGGCAATGAGGAATATAACCTTCATTTTCATGCATTTGAGAGAACAAGAAGCTTATTTTTTTACCTTAATCAAATCATAACATAGAATTATTTTTCTTCAATCGATAACACTTTATGATTTGTACACCCTTAGTAGTTGTAGTTCGCTAGAGGGGTCCTGGAAGGGGTAAATTACATAAGGTTTAAAATCATGACTTGCTTTATTAAGACGGTTTGCTTGGAGGAGGTATACAAGAAGAAAGATTTTAAAAATGCATTTTTGGGGCTTGGGGATTGTAGAGACTAGAGAGCGCTCAATCCTTTTATGGAAAGGAAAAAGAGAACATTAAATATGTGGATTATTGCATCACCTCTATTGAAATGTTAGAGCTGCATTTGTAATGAATGTATATAAAGGATAGTTTAATAGAAGAAGCATGGAATTTTGATTCAGAGCTTCAGTTAATCTGGCTGAAAGGACCAAACTCAACCAAAGAAAGATTGGTTTGTTTTTATGTCTGGTATAGTTACACATTAGCCAATTTGGTGTTTTTCTAATGCTAGAGAACTCTGTTTGACTCCCCTAAATAACTTCTAATATTCGTGGAACTTCCACAACTTTAAAAACTTCTGGGAAAACTACCCAGCTAGCTTACTCCCAATAATTCCTATAAGCTTCTCCTGTGTCAATCCTTGCTTTTAATAAAAAGGAAATGTTCGTACATTTGTACTGAATGTGGATAACTCTTGATTTTCAGTGACTTCAGTGAGATCTCCAAGACAAGTGATTGATGCACTAAACGCTGAGGGGCCTGACATAGATATTATTCTTTCGGAAGTTGACCTTCCTATGTCTAAAGGACTGAAGATGTTGAAATACATCATGAGGGACAAAGAGTTGCGACGCATTCCTGTGATCAGTAAGTGTAACTTTTGTTTCTTTCTGCGTGACACTAACTTGATAACCTTTTTTTTTTTATTTGTGTGTATTTTGTTAATTTATGCGATATGAATTGATAGTCATTCTTTTGATGCTCTGATGCCAGTGATGTCAGCACAAGATGAGGTCTCGATTGTTGTCAAGTGCCTGAAATTTGGAGCAGCTGACTATCTTGTCAAGCCATTACGTACCAATGAATTATTAAATTTGTGGACTCATATGTGGAGAAGGCGGCAAATGGCAAGTACACTTTAATTTTGTTGCTTAGTTGTCTCCGAAACACCATTTGGCATTTTGTAGATAGTGCTCTCCAAAGTATACATGCGATGGGATTTAAGTTAGTATTTCAGAGGTCATATGTCAGACACGTCTAATATAGATCTGAAGAACTAAAAGATGAAAGCTTTATGTTATCTAGTCTTTCAAATAGTAAAACATTTTGTATTCATAGATTCTAATACTAACTCAATGCAAAGCTTTCTATATCTTACATGCTCATTCTGAAATTGCCTACTTGGGATGTCATGTAGTGTAGTAATGTGCTCTTATGCATTGTAATTTTGCCATCTTTTACTTCTCCGTCTCAATTTTAATGTGACTTTCTGCATCTCCTCTTTACATGGACAGCTTGGACTAGCAGAGAAGGACATTGTAAATTATGATTTTGATATGGTTGTATCGGATCCTAGTGATGCTAATACCAATAGCACTACATTGTTCTCGGATGACACGGATGACAAGTCTCGAAAGAATATCAAGGCGGAGACATGTGTTTTGACTCATCAGGAAGATGAGGTGAGTGTGATATCGAAGGCTAGGCCATGGTTAAATTTTTTTGATATATGCTGATTTAAAATTTATCAATACCTGGCATCTAGGGTAATTGAAATACTAACTTAGGGATACAATGGGATATTTCTGCTGGAAGTTCAAATTCTAATGATCTTAGTTGAACTTTGTCATGTGAACAGAGATTATTTACTATTATTTTCCAAATAGCAATTTATGCACTAAAAAAAAGCAATTCTAATTTTTGGTAAACTGTAACTAACATTTTATCTGTATGCATTTGTTCTTTCCCTGCTTCTACATTTCCAGACTAATGCTATTCTACATTTCCAGACTAATGCTACTGCTACTGCTACTGCATCTCCTATTGAGACTCCAACTGGGGCCTTGTATGAGTGCCAGCCTGATGTGCCAGGAATTAGTGATAGGCAGACAGGTAAATGGCTCACGTGAATTTAAATGAACTTACATTTCATTAAAATGAGTGTTTCTGTCCAGTATACCCCGTGCATACCACTGTTATAATGTTCACAATGTTTTTGAAGTTTGGTCTAACTTTTCCATTACATGGAAGTTTATATTTTAAATTGATGGACACAGGCTCTTCTTATATATATTATGGACCTCAGTCTTTTGTGTTCCTTTACTGGAGAAAGGAGGAGAAGTGCTTTGTCCATTATTCTCTATTCACGTGGCCAAATAGCTTCCTGGTTTTATTAGAGTTGCTAATTTGTAATTAGACATTTTAGAATTTTAGAATTAGAAATTAAAATTCTGTATTTGCGATGGGAAGGAACTCCATTTATAAACTCTGGATGATAAACATTCTGTTAAGAACTTGAAAAGGAAATATGCGTGCAGGCATGCTTTTATAGTAAATTTAGTATATGAAGAGTAACTTGTTAGACTGAACTTAGTAAAAGGAATGAAGTGGTTGTTTATTGAATGAGTTATATCTACAATAACTATGTGAACACTCGTGTCCTTAAACAGATTAAAGGGGTGACTTCCTGCTGACCTGCTGAAACACTTTCACCCATGCTTGTAAGGTTGGGTAGCTACTTTGCACAAAAAAAAAATGCAAATTTTCTAATATTTAAACTCTCTTACACATGCCTACATGTTTTTTAGCTGTCACATTTGATCTTTACGAGGAAATATCTCTAAATGATCATCCAATTCATGTAAATAAGTTCATCATGCACCATGTTCTCTTCTTTGGATATGTTGAATTCAAATAAACTGGCGGTCGGTACCTTCTAAATGGGTCCTGAAAGTTGTTTACAGTTTACCGTGTGAATTGCTCATATCCAAAGTTTTCCTACTTATACAAGTTCTCTGATTTTTCCAAATGATCTATATGCTCAAGGAGTTTAAAACCTTTTCAGGGAAAATTTCTCCATTTCCAAAGAAGAGCGAGTTAAAAATAGGCGAGTCTTCAGCTTTTTTCACATACATAAAATCAAGCACATCCAAAAGCAACAACCAAGGGGATGCTTCTGTTCGTGAAAATGTGCCTCAGAACTTGAGGATCAAAGAGAAGCTCACTAAAACGAAGGGGCGAGTGGGTGCTGATTTCCAAGGACACGACAACAGAGATTCCCTAGAAAATCATTTTCAAGAAGAGAATTATCCGAGCAGTAACAGTATTCCGGATTCTTTTTCTATAGAGAGATCTTGTACTCCCCCCATATCACTGGAAACCTCTCAACAGAGGAACTTAAACGAGGAGTTTTCTCAGGTGCCTATGCATCCAAGAAATGAATCTCCCCATTATGGTGTAGGTTTCCTTGCAAATCCTGCGTATCCATATTATATGTCAGGAGTAATGAATCAATCTATGATGTCATCAGCAACTGTGTATCGAAAGCACCCACAACCACAAGATCTGCACTACCACACCAGTTCTTCTCTAGTACCTCAATACAATCATATTCCACACAGTGCTCATCATGTCCCTGGAATGACATCTTATCCATACTACCCTGTTGGTATATGCCTACAACATGGCCAAATGCCTACAACAATGCATGCATGGCCATCTCACGGAAATTCCTATTCTTAATGAAGAAAGTTAAAAGTTATGTTGATCGTAGAGAGGGGGGGGGGGGGGGGGGGGGGGGGGGGGGAGGGGGGGGGGGGGGGGACGCTTTAATGAAATTCAAGCAGAAGCGGAAGGAAAGATGTTTTGACAAGAGGATCAGGTATGTCAACCGTAAACAACTTGCGGAACGTAGACCTCGTGTGAAGGGACAGTTTGTTCGGAAGGTAAATGGTGTTAATGTAGATCTTAATGGGCTACCGGCATCAGCAGAAGATGGTGAGGAGGAAGACCAAACAGCTAATAGGGATTATTTGCCACAAGATGATTCTTCAATGAACTTCATTCATAGAAGGTATACACTCTTTGTGGTCATTTTCCTTCGTTGTGATATAGCTCTGCTTGAGGGTTTCTCATGTCCTAATCTTTCTACATGCTGCAGTCTATAAAAGTTTGTTTGGATGTGTGATGTTGGTTAATATTCCATACAAGGCAGTGGACCTCCTTCAAGTTTGTTGCCAAGTGGTGCTCCTTATTTTTTTTTTTCCCAATGTTAGATTGGCGAGGAGTTCATGTACCAGAGGGCAATCTCTTATATTAATCCAATCTACTCAGTGTTTCACATTGGCTGAGAGGTTTTGAATTGGTAGAGCCATTCTTAACAGATTCTGACAAGGGCCTGGCACCAGACTCCTTTCATAATCTTTGCAGTCTGGCCGAAGTGGTTTCCTTGAATATAGGACTTTCTGCAATCTCTCATTAGAGGAAAATGTAAAATTAATGTGTAAACTTATAGAAAATAATATCTAACATTAATATATTAATAATCAAGTGCAATTTAAATTAAATTTGAAAATTAAATAAATGAAAGAATGAAAGTGAATATTACAATTTAATTAGTTGTAATTCAAAATCAAATTAGTTAATTAGACATACATTTTAAAATGATTTTGATGAGCATTTTAACATTTTTTTTTGGTCACTATCCCACATTGGAAATTTATAAAACTATTGGAGTTAAGAGCATATATAAAATGCACAATCCCACATTGAAAGTTTATGAAACCTTTGGAGAGAAATATATCTATAAAATGAGCATGACATCCAATACTTCTACATGGACTTTAGAATTGTAAATTTTGAAGCCCAATTATGGAGTTAAATGATTTTTAAATTAAAAAAATTCCGTTAGTTTTTCCGTTAAATCAAGAAATTCCGTTAGTTTTTCCGTTAAACCAACAAATTCCGTTAAATACACACTTTTTATATATAGAAGATATATATTTATTCCCACCATGATGATTGAAATGATATTGATTTAATTATATATATATTTATTCCCACCATGATGATTGAAATGATATTGATTTAAGTTTCAAATTCAAGGCATGACTAGCGATCCATGGACATTTTAGCAGAAACATATACAAAGGTGCCCTCAGTAGTTGGATTGGGCAGTAAAACCCTCCTGTTTCTTAGTATGACCACTCTATAAGCAGAAACATATACAAAGGATGAAATCCAATCCCTTCGACTGTGTGTTTATAGTACAATGTTAAGTTCCACTCTAGATCATCTACCTACACTAGTATCATTGGTTTTTGCACGAACTAAGTTCTGGTAGATGTACATTAATCGTCCACTCCATGAAGGTGCAAAATTAACTTGTTCGATAGTCTGATATTTGAGTTATATGTAAATTCATATTCGATACTTTTCCCAGAAAGAAGAAAAAAGGTCATTAAGAGGCTTATGCGGATTGAGTTTAATCTCGTTTTTACTCCACGAGCTTAAATGAATGCAAGATTGTTTGGGTAAAAAGATAAGATTCTGATAAACAAGGTATATGACGTCTTCTTTTATACAAATAACTTGTGATCTTCAACCAAATTACGTGCTTCCATATATTACTTCTTTCATACTGAAGAACGTGTCATAATTTCAAATTTAACGGAGTTCCATTGGATATTTTACAAGAAGAATCCCTTGTTTTTGTGATCTAGTTCGTCCACCGCTTTCCAATTAGATTAATGCATGCCACACTTTTAAGCTTGTGTCAAGATTTATCAGTTTACCAAAACAAAACGAGAAGCCATGGAAGAAAAGAAGACCTAGAATTATGAAATGAGACATACTGTGTTGTTTGCGTGAAGACGAGATTGACGTTGCTGGTGCAGGTCTTGAAGAATAGACACTCCAAGCTCTTAGTTTCCTGCATGGTTCTTCGACTTTCCCTGATCCTATCACTAGACTGATTTAATCTCTGAGTTGACATTAATAACCTTGCTCTTTGATCAGCAGACACCTGTAACAATCATACACAAGTGTCTGGCTAAGCATCTGCAGTGTAGATCAAAAAGTTGAGTCCACACTCCACTAAAGGCTTGTTTGGCATCTGACATTGCAAATGAAGGAAAACATAAGAATCTCATTTGAGAAAGTGGATGAAACAGTTTGAAAATATATAAAATCCTAGGCATCAATGCCAACACTAAATGCTCAGGCCACTCTAAAGAGTGTGTTAAAACTTAAAACCTCTCGCGTATGGATCTAATATACAAAACCAGATATCTATATTAGGAGGCCAAAAAATTTCACACAATAACATTCTGAATTCAACAAAAAAATAATAATAAAAAAGTCTTTTTATAGATCAACTTTCCCAGCTAGCTGACTGGACAGGGACAAAAAGGAATTGGCAGGAATACATTACTATAGTATGCATCGTGTCAGTCTAAACTGTTCATCCAGTCATTCATTTTACTTAGTAGGTTGCCCTTTGTGGCAGTTAGGGGAAAAGCTCCTCCTTTTGGTCGAGAACCAATAGTGGGCTGTTATTTATCAATACTGAACGCACACAGCTTCATTATTAAATTCACTTCTTTTCATTCTTCATAAATAGGAAACCCAATACTAGAACCACCTTCCAGGCTATCCCTCGATTTACTTCCTCCACGATACTCTAGGGACGGGGCCGTGGGGGACCCTCAAGGTTGAGGTTCAACCTTTTTAAGAAGGTTCGAGTCCCCGCGGCAATTGGAAGGCAACATCTATGTTGAAAGGCAGAGGCCCATAGGAAGGAGAACCGCCGAATATCAGTCCCAAGTGTGTATAAGTTGTGACCGTATCCGGATTAATCCAGGTGGTGAACCAGGGGGGAAGGCCGCCACTTCTCCAGATTAGTCGAGCGAAACTTGGACATCTGAGTCATAATAAAAAAAAAAAAGTTGGCGAATTGGAAGACATCTATGTTGGGAGGCCTGTCCACAGGGAGGAAAACCGCTGAATGTTCGGCCCAAGTGCATATAAATTGTGATCGCATTTAGATTAACTCGAGTGGCAAACTAGGGGGAAGACCGCCACTCCTAAGGATTAGTCGGGTGAAGTTTGGACACTTGAATAATTAAAAAAAAAAACAAAAAAAGTTGGCAAATTGAATTTTCTGGCTCCTGGGATGAGGGTGGGGATTTTCTTCTAGTGAGATGCTACGTGTACCAAATGTTTTACTTAATAGACATGTGGCGGCCCCCTATTTGGGGGGGGCGCCTGTAGGGTAAAATATTATGTAAAACATTTGGTACAAATAGATAAATCATTTCTTCTATGTCAGTCGATGAAAAAATTGACCATGGGCAGCTGAAGTAAAGAGGATATTGACCGTTAGATAGGTACAATTGAGCATGTGAAAGAAGAAGAATGCATTGGCTTTTAAGGTCGCTGGAGGGGACTGGATTGGTGAAGAGTTAAACACTACAAAATCATTTCAAGACAAGTATTGCATCAGTATGACAAATGGGAAGTGTTGTAAATACTATTGCTGTATCTGCCATTCCGGACGCCAACAACCCATCCCGTGCCGCTTCGTTGCCATTTGATGACGTGATTCTCTTAACTTCAGTTTTCAAATTGTTCAGATCAGATTTTTATTCTCTCAACTTGGCAAGAAGTGCAGCTTTCACACTGGGTGGCAAACTTCTAGCCTCAAGGTCCATTTTATGAATCTAGTATACATAACAAAAGTGGATAGTCAGTTTAGCATTGGTATTGCAAATAGAAACTTGCCACCACAATGTCTATTACTAAAGTACCAATGCCTCAGCATCCTCCAATCTGGGATACTTTTTGTTTTTTCGGTTCTGCAATCACAGAAAAACGGAGCCATTTCCAGTTAAAGTTATACACAGAATTTTGAAGGAGATTTAAAGGAGGTAAAAAAATATACTTCTATTTGACGCGAGCATGTCTGACCAGACGCATTTCATATAATTTAGAAAAACTGAAGTCTGATTAAAGCAAATTAGGAAATGAAAAACTCCTGAACATCCTCGTCAATTTTTTCGCAAAACTCAAAACCACATATGAAGTCGTTTTACTGTGAAAAGACAATCTGAATTATCTCTAACCATATAGAATTCTTCGCAACATCGTTTTACAAGACTGAAGCCAATTTGGATTTTGTGACACTATCTCGACCGACTGTACACTGAACATGAAAGATTAGTGAAGTATTAAAACTATATCAGAATTCCAGGATATTATTGTCTCGCTCAAGTAAAAAGAAAAAAAAAAAAAAAAAAAAAAAAAGGCAAGAATATGAATTAAAAACTCAAATGTGCAACACCCATAAATCTCAATCTAACGTAAACTTCAAGCAGAGGTCCCATTCCATTTCTCCTCAGGGGGTGCCATATAGGAGGGCCAGTGGCGGCGTGGAAGAGAGTGTGGGCATCATTTCGACGTTCATCGCCTTTGCAGCACGAGAGTAATAGTAAGGATGTGCATAATGGCTGTAATTGTGTGGGGGGGGGGGGGGGGGGGGACCAACGGCTTTGAAGCTCACACAGATAAACAATATTTGAATATATTGCAGTCAATGGGACAGACAGTGCGGTGGCTGTGACGGTGATAACTGGTGGGATTTTGATTTAGTTTGGGTTGAGGTGTCGAAAGGTTGGGGAAGATGAACAGTACTTTTAATTTTTTTTTTAATTTTATTTTAATTAAGAAATTTTGTAAATATATTATTGTGTCCCTTGTTTAATTTCTCTATTTGAGCTGAGATAGCAATTTCAGCGTTAACTAACGCCATTATGGATGAAATCAGTGATTTGGACGGCGGTTATAGTTAAATATAAATGCTTGAAATTGCGACGTCAAAAATGAAAGTTTAGACTGTAATAACATCAATAAGAAAGATTTAGGACCTTTGCTGCAATCTTTTCTCTTAATTATTAATTTATTTATTAGTGCTATTATTTATTTCTGGTATGAGTGGGTTAGATATATATCATTAGCTTAATAGGATAATAATGTATATAAAATGTTGGATTAAACTATATGTACTACAAATTTTACTCTATGGTTGACTACATGGTCAAGTGGCGGCCCCCCTATTGGAGGGACAGACAGCTGCCCCTCCGATAGGAGGCCTCCACTTGGCCATGTAGTCAATCATGTAGTACTTGTAGCATGATCTTAAAATGTTTGGCATTATCATTATTTTACTCATTTTTAACGAAACATTTTTCAATAAAATAATATTTTTCATTACATCAATAATTTTTCCTTCTTTTTCAACCATATATTCTTCAATAAAATAATGTTTGGTACACATTCTTTCAAAACTTATTTTCAACAAAATAATATTTTTCATCACATCAATAATTTTTCCTTACTTTTTAACCACATATTTCATATCATATCAATATTTAAAATATATTATTTCCTCAATAATATTCATCAAACATACACTTCAACAAGAAAAATTTTGATCATTAGACTTTGTAATTTTGACCCGTCGTGTCGTGGAATTAACCATCATAAAGTTAGTCTTCACACCGACAGCCATCACCAAAATTTAATAATCGTCTCTATTGAAAATTTGTTAATTTGATTATTATAATATTCGGTGTTCTTTATATTTAATCTCCAACTTATTTATTTCCACAAAAATGAAAATAAAATGTATATTTTGATTTGGTTGTGACATTATTATCATCAACTTTTTTTATTTCTGGAGGTGAATTCCATCCAAAAAAATCTTTTTAAGAGGACCTAAAAAGACTTATTTGTCTATCATATATTTTTACTTATTCTTTATGTTCAAGTTGGAAGACGCCATGATAAAGTTGAACAACATAGGTCCTATTTTATTGTTTAAAATTGTTACAATTAATCAAGTGTAATTTATTTAGATATTCAAGTGTTAATTCTTGTAATTAATTTTTTTTTTTCACCGACAGGAAGTTCAACCCAATTTAGACAGGGACGTCAACAGAACAGGTATGAAACGGATCGGTCTTCCCACCCGTCTCATCGAATATTTTTGTCACCTTACCCCATTCTCATACCGGATTAAAGCAGGATGGGGCATGGCCGGTTCTCGGCCCCAATTTTATTATTATTATTTTTTTTTTTAGTAAATATCATTATTTTTTTTTTCAATTTATTAAGATCAACTTATGTTCTCTTTAAAAATAATGATAAATCTTTTATCTTTATTTGATAATAAGCTTAAATTTAAAATTAACTTTAAACGAGTCAGGGACTATATTTCACGTACCCATTTCGGGGCAATGACCTCCTTCCCTTTCACTGTTCCGTTTACCCAATTAGATGGGTAATCCTTATTCCATTCGGAATAAGGCCTTAAGGTCTCGGACTTAACGGGTTTTTTTGCCGTCCCTATATTTAGATAACCCAAATCAACTAACATATGTGTAAACAAACTTATTTTCAATAAATTTGAAGTCAAATAGTAGCCATCGGTCATGGTCGTGGATGTGAATCGAGAAAGCAAGTCTAAATTCATTTTAATAAATTTGGTTCATGTATCTTCTTCCCGTCATTGATAAATCTATTTAAATACTCATTCATTTTTGACACTTGATTTTGAACACATGCAAAAGAGATTGTGAACGCAAGTTAATATTTTCTTAATTTGTTACCTTTTTTCTTAATTTGTTACCTTTTTTCTGTCATCTTCACTTAATTTAGTATTATCTATTTTTCTATGTACACACAAATGGACATTCTCGATTGAGCTATATTCATTTGATCGAGATTCAAATTAAGGAATAAAACGCAATAAAAAATAAAATAAACAGTTTCTATTAATGGTGTTTTGGCAAATAAAATAAGCGGTGTGATTGAACCACGGAGTATATTCCAAGTTATATTTCATTTGCTTTGTTTTCAAGGTCAGGTCTCTCACCTTTATGATGTTAGACATTTCGCATTTTGGTTTTATTTTTATATTTTTTTTTTCTTTGAGGGCACCTTTTAGATCATATAAAAGCTGCTGATTTCTTACAATCACAAAGGAATTGTCCAAAACAAAGCTTGTTGGTGAAAACAAAGCAGGTACAACTCTAAATCTGCTGGTGCTCTCAGTTTCCTTAATCCAACCAAACACACCTACTATCAATTAGTACTTCATATATGTCCCATTTCCGAACCATCTATACGAATCTCGGTCGTCCCAACATTGATATCGCGATGGACGAATACTCATCATCCGTTCCAGTAAGGGAAACAGCAGGTAGAATTATCAGAAGATCGATCTTTACTTTTCTGCAGAAATATCAGTATTTCACCTCAACTGCAGCACTCCTTGCATTCCCATTCGCTGCCTCAACTCTACTATCGCAAGCTTTCCTCCCCTCGTCTGTCATTCTTGCACTCATTCAACGTCGTTTTAGATCCCTTTTTCTAGCTGCTGGTTTCCCTCCCTCATCAGAATTGTTTGCAATTCTCAATCATAAGCTCTCTCAAACCATTGTTACATATTTTCTTCTTCTTCCATTCTCCCTTTCCTTTCTCCTACTCGCTAAGGCGTACATAATCAAATCTTTGAGCAATTGTAAACCTGCAGAAGAACCTCCATTTTCTTCTTGGATTTCACTATACAAGCCCCTTTTCCAAACTCAAATTTGTAGTTCATTAGTCATCCTTTCAGCAAATACTACTTGCTTCTCTATTCTTCTTTTCGCTTTCAATTGTTTCGATGTATTAGGAATATCTTCTCCGCGAGCCTTGCTATTCGTTTCATCGGTGGGAGCTGTTGTTTATTCAATCATTCTTGCCAATGCCTACGTTATATGCAACTTGGCATTGGTGTTGTCAGGAATGGAGAATCTTGGGGGCTATCTTGCGATTCTTAAGGCTTGTGTACTGATCCAGGGTCGATCTTCAACAGCATTTTCATTAGCCGTGTCAATCAACATAGCCTTGGCTGCTATGGAAGCTTTGTTTGAATACAGAATTGTGAGGGCTTATCGTCTTGCACTGTCTCCCAATTCATACATGGCTCTCGAGGGGATGTTTATTGGATACTTATACGGCATTCTTCTTGTAATCGATACTATTGTTGGATGCATATTCTTCAAGAGTTGCAGAAAGACTTTCAAGATTGAACGAGAGGATAGGCACCCCGTTCAAATACCAATTGATGATGTAAATGGCAAGTCCTTCGCAAGTTTAAACACTCTAAAAGAGCTTCCTTGAAAGTTTCTTTCATTTTTTGATTCCTCAAAAACCACTGAAGTACTTCAGAAGCTACAGAGAATAGATTTAGACGTTTGTCCAATTTACAAGTAAATGTATTGTCTGCTAATTGATGTGCCAAGTATCCCATGATTGTTAGTATAATGACATTTGCAGGTTGAAGGCGATATTTAAATAATCACTTTACAAGTTGTTAGACAAACTGATTAACGTGGTATTAAAGAACATCAAAATATATATATCCAACAAGATTATTGTATAGCACATCAAATTCTAGGAATGAGATAGGTATATACAAGAAAGACAAAATTATTTTCCCCTTCATTAATGAAAATATCCAAATGCTTTCTAAAAATAGAATCTAAAGAACAAACAAGAATGTCTAAACCTAAACCCTATATTTTGATGACAAAATTATTCCGCTGACACAGCTAATCTTCTATATCATTTCTAATCCTGACCTCTATACATGGTTGATTCTAATTTATATGTTACAACAAAAAGAATAACCTTTAATCTGAATACAGTGTTAAAGCTCTGTACGGGCTTCAAAATACAGTTTGGTAATTCACTTTAACAGTTACAACGGGCTCCCTCTTGGAAAACGCTGCTTCATCCAATGCATGCACAAATCCCTCTGAATTCACACGTTCCTCCATACATCACTTTGAGAACTTGGGCTTTCACATGGCCAAGTATCAGTCTCAGATTGTGAAAACCCCGCGTTCAGCTCATGACAAAGATCAGTAATCTGCATTGTCCACTTGGCCGAAAAGCACCATATCCATTTCTCATCGTACTTCACTGAACTTTGGGTTTTGCAAATCTGGAGGCCCATAGTCTGTCACTGACATGGTGTCCATGTGTCAATAGTGACCCAACATTAGCGCACCATGTCGAACAACAATTTCCTGTGAAATATTGAAACGGTTCATTTCACACCCTTCTTTATTAAATTAATTCCCTTTGCAATCTCCATTTCGGCTTCCTTTTGAGCTTTCTTCTTTTCTAGTTCAGCCTGTTTACAGTTCTCTTCATGAGCTTTGCAAAACATCCTTACGAAGTTCAAGAGGGTAGCAACAACTGCAAAAATTATAGATATTAAAAAGGGAAATCTGAATAGTCATTCTCACAGGAAAGGAAAAAAGAATATTAAAATTACCTTGCTCAAATGGGCAGCGGGCAGGATCCTCACCAAAATATAGTGCCAATGCGTCCGCATTTCTTCCCTGCCCAATCACAACAATGAAATAAAAAATGTTTTCATGGAAATAACCTGAAGTTCCATATAATATACTGAAGAGGGTGAGTTGAAATTTACCGCAACAGAATATAAGTTTGTTACTGATGCAACCACAGTCTCAGCAGCACCAACAAACTCCTTTAATGTCTGTGAATAAGGAGAAAAAATGGAAGGTGTTTACACTACAAATAAAACGCCTTAAAAATATCGTGATTGGATGAGAAAAGGGAGGGGAAAAGTAACGTTCAAGATAATCACTTAAAAATTTTGTTCAATGTGAATAAACGGAACACAAACTTGTAAAAATTTGGAGTCATGTTATTTAGCACCAGTCTGTCGGATGGTCACTGCCACATTGTCCAACGAAGTTGGGAATTGGGATGCATTTTTAGTCATTAGGCAACATAGACAGGTGCTAAATAGTATTATTCAAAAAATTGATATGCTCCTAGTTTGGTCAAGAAATCACGCTGGCATAATATAAAGATGCTATACCTCATATATATCATTAGAATAAAAGAAGTAGAGGCAAGGAATGGACATCATAATACCTTGCGAAACGTTTCGGATACAGGGCCATCATTCTCGGAACCAGCCAATTCCTGCTTTACTTTCTCCAATCCTTTGATAATGGCTTGCATTTCTTCTGCTAATGATTTCAATTGTATCTGCACAACGAGCCATTACTATCCAATTCTAGCTATGGTGAACAAAAGCATCATTCACAAGAAGATATAGCCTCCGTTTGATCTACATTATTATCTCATTAAAATGGAAAATATGACCGTTATCCATCACATCAACAATTCAATTCTAATTTTCTATCTCGTGTAGGCCCCAATAACGGTTATATTTTTCATTCTTATTCAATTTGGCTCAAACAGGGCCATAGTACTAACCTTTGAAGCAGCTTCCAGGCTAACAAGATCTTTATGGAAGTCCAAAAGAGTCGATGACTTTGAGGCAAGCACCTAAGGAAAAAAACAGTGACACACCCTCAGAATTACAAAACAATGACCATATTTTAGTTTATAGTCATTGGGAACACATAAAGAAGCACAAAAATTTAGACCATCAGTCCATAAAAACAAGGTACACATTATGTGCCATATCTAGATAGCAGGCATGCCCAAGCCATTCCGACTTAGTTATTATGATGCTTCAAGGCACCTACAAAGGTAAACACATATAGGAGATAACTTTGCACTTGGAAGAAGCAATGCATATTAGTAAGATAATGAAGGAATGTCTTTGTCATGAATGTCCATCCCCTTTCTACTTTTCAGACAACTAATGCTTTATTTAACTGCTACTAATGCTTTATTTAACTGCTAAAGGAATAAAAGATGCACATTAGTAAACGTGCAATCTTGATTTAAGAGGAAATAAATATTCACATCTTAAAATATTCCCGACAAGATATAAATAATATTCATGTTACCCCAACTATTGGATTTTAAGCGCAAAATAATAGAGAAATCAACACAAGTATTTTACGTGGTTCGGAAATGTGTCTACGTCCACAAGGAGCGAAGCAGAGATTTTATTCAGTATAAATAATAGTGTTACATCATCAGTATTTATATTAACCCTAGCCCAAGCCCAAGTCCAAGCCCAACAAGACTTTAGGGCACGTACAAGAAAATTCACATGTATACCGCGGGAGCACACCACCCCCAACCTATTTAGCGCCCTGACAACCCTGACAAACAAACAGTGAATTAAACTCACAAGACCAATAACTTATGTTCCACTCTATATGAGTCACATATACAATTACCATCATCTTAAAACTTTTAGATTAACTGATTCAACGCGATATCAAGGCCACGTGAAAGATTAGGGTTAAAGTCTCATCTCCATCCATTTAATGAAATTGTGCACATGTCTAGCTTTAATGGGAAAAAATGAACCCGCCTACATGTGATGGGGCGTGTTAATGATTAGTTTTAATTGATATGTTTATGTATGCTCCCCTCTGACAACTTAAGCCTTTAAATGAAGTGGTTTGACATCCTTCTCTACTAACCAAAACCTCATATGACAAATTACTTGTATGAGACTCAAAATTTGCATTTATTCCCTCTCAAAATACCGATAATAAGAATAATGATTCAAGCGACATAAGCACTCCCTCTTCCACTCTCGAAAATTAAATATTTCCATGGTGCACTTATCTAGAAATAGTCCTGTCATAAGATTCACTAACAGAACCAAAAATCATAATTTCAGTTGGTTTAGATAAATTTACCATGTAAAACCTTTGAAGAGATGGTGTGAGACGAGATAAAGATGAAGTTATGCTGAACAAATAATAGGACTAATATTTTTAATAATAAATGGACTAGAAATTAGAAAAGAACCTAAATATGGTATTGAGGTATCCTGCGCTAAAGAAAGTGCTAAAAAACAGCTTCTGTGTAGAATTTTGGAACAACGAGATTTGTATTAATTTTGAATATCAAAAGGATTTCATGGAACTGCACTCGTGATAGTTATAAACTCAAAAAAGGACAAAAAATATGGCATCAAGATTGAAGTCCCACCAAAAATTTATTTCACACAATTTCAATTTCCAATTCAGGAGCAGTTCTCATTTAACTATTTCGTGTTATTTTTTTTAACCCCTTAATTGAAGAAATCATTAGTCAATTCCCTTTCAATAAAATGCGTTACTCAAAACCTGAGAATTAGAATCCATTTCCAATGTCTATTACAAATGCAAAACCCTCGGGTGAGGGTCGAGGGTCCTACGGGGTAAGTCTTTGGAGGTATATTCGACGAGGCTGGAATGACTATAGGAAATGCTTGACTTTTGTGGTGGGAAATGGCACTAATATCAGATTTTGGGACGATTGTTGGTGTGGAGATCTACCATTAAAGTTGAGGTTTCCTTCTTTGCATCGCATTACCTCGAGACCTTCTGCTATGGTTAATGAAGTTGTTACCAGCCACAATGGGAGCGACAGTTGGGATATCACTTTTCAGAGGGGTTTGCAGGATTGGGAAATGGATGAGTATGCATTGTTTCTTGCGGGTTTGTATGAAGTGCAAATTCGGGTAGAAGACGATGATTGTAGCCGATGGAGGATGGCACATAATGGTATTTTTTCAGTCCGCTCTTATTTTAGATCTTTTGCGGGTCCTGTGGAGAGTTCATTCCCTTGGAGGATGGTGTGGCATTGCAAATTACCCCCACGGGTGGCATTCTTACTGTGGACGGTAGTGAGAGGACAGGCATTAACGATGGATAATCTCCGAAAAAAAGGTTTTTATGTTATCGAGTGGTGTCATATGTGTAGGAGCGATGGGGAGACACATGATCACTTGTTTATTCACTGCGATGGAGTCCGTTGGCTGTGGAATAATATTCTGGCTTCTCAACATATAGATTGGGTGTTGCCTAGACGTATGGAGGATGTGTTGCGGGCATGGAGGAGAAAATTTCGAGACAAGGACAGCAAGCTAGTTTGGAATCTTATCCCGGGTTGCATTGTTTGGTGTGTTTGGAGGGAAAGGAACAACCGATGTTTTGAAGATCAAATATGTGCTAGAGAACAATTTAGAGAATTATTTTTTCTAACTCTGTATACTTGGTTTAACGCAGCGACTAGGAATCCTATAGAGGGGCTGCCTAATTTTATATTTTTCCTTTCTTGTTTAAAATGATAATACACTCCCTGTGTATTCTTTTTTATTAATGAAATTTCCTGATTACTTATCAAAAAAAAAAAAAAACAAATGCAAAACCCATTAAATTCTTGTGAAAAGAAACCAAAGTAGGATTTTTGATAACTTGACCAGGGAGAACCTGACTGCCTCGACTGTAAGGTCAAGAGACACAGAATGATAAAAAAGCATCATAGTGTCAGATTGATCATAAAAGAATATATGTCAACATGTGAGCTTTACTGAGAGCATATAACATTTTTTATTTTGTCCTTTTAGCGAATAGCTTCAGCATTATCCTAAAATTATTGTAAATCTTCGATATAAACTTAGATGGTAACTTTTATTGATAAAGTACAAAAGAGCATAACCTTATTCACATATTTGCCATAATTCTTCTACATATAGATACAAATTTACAATATTCTTAAAATATTTGTAAAAAAGTTTCTGGTCGTGCAAATTAAGATTTTAGCCTTCATTTGGGAAGAATTTATAAACAGTATACTCCCTCAGTCCCATTTATGTAGGTTAATTTTGTTTATCACACGAATTAAGGAATTTCATTTAATGTTATTAAAATAAGCCATTTTTGCAAAGAAATTTCTTCATTTACCCTTATTTAAATTATCAACTACTAGTAATAATATTTAAAAAAAAAAATAGTGATAACTAGGCAAATTAAATACTATGAACCACTTAAACTTTACTCCCTTCGAGAACTGTGGGTAAGTATTTGGATGATTCCAACAAATATGTAAATTAAAATCTATACAATGTCAAGTGGAAAAAATTGGTTATAACTAGGCAAATTAAATAAGGGTATATTAGTGAACGAACAAAACAAATAGTTTCTTAATAAAGAAACAACACTATATAAATGGGACAAGAAAATAAGGAAAGCCAGCCTATATAAATGGGACTGAGGGAGTAATTTATAAATCAATAGAAATAAATGAAGGATAAGTGTATAGTACTTTTGAGTCCATTAGAAATTGGAACGCGTTATTGACAATAAAGTTTGACCATGTAAAAATAATTTATAAATTTTGCCAAACAATGGCTTAGATAGCTTTTTTAAGCTACGGGATTTTACTACAATACTCGGATATTCTTCTCTCTCTCTCTCTCTCTCTCTCACACACACACACACACAGGTTGGGGTTGGGGGTGTGAGATCCTTTTAGTTCCATAAGATGTCAAAGTGGACTATTGACTCATTCCATGTTACAAGTAATAGTAGGAAATACCATTGATAATACAGATTCAAAGCAATTTTATCAAGCTCTTTCTGCAATAAAATGTCTATGACCAGCAAATAATTCTAGTGGAATAACCCCCAATGGCTTGAAGATCTGAAATTCACACCAACCCCCACCCCCTTACTATAAATTAATATCTATATTCCAAATCTGGACAATATGTCTAAGGTTTATAAAACCACAAACAACGAGGGGTTATCAGGCTATTCCAAACACAGCAAACCATAAGGAGCTTTCATAGAGGAACTTGTCATTCAAACCCATAGTGTAGCACAACTTTTGAATGATACCAACCACTAGACAAGTAAAATATCCAACTTGACGTAGGACAATCCTATTCCAAATAGGATTTCTTGTTGTAATAGGGGTTTATCTCTTTTTCTTCTCTTTCTTGTTTAGAATATGATTCTTTTTCTTTCTTGATTAGATCTCTTAGATTAGGATTTTGTTTTCTTTCCTTTAAGGATTTTAGTTTAGTTTCCTTATATCGATAAGATTAGAGAATTATTTTGCCTTAGGCTTTGTATACTTTACAATTAACCAATTCATTATAATCAAATTATTCTCTACGTTTTTATTTTCGATTTTTTCAACTTTATTCTTGTTTCAAGAATTCCAATTCTGCTTTCTTATAGACATATTGATCAATATCAGTACGTCAACATTGCATACCTTTCTATTTGTTCTAATAATTGCTTCAAGTCATTAAAACATGTGTAACTAGTACAAAACAAAACAATACATAATTATAAAACGCATGAAAAGCATATGATAACAAATTTTTGCTTTGCTAACTATCATGTTTTTGATGTGATTAAAACCCAAATGACCAGCTTTACAATGTAATTTTACCAGGACATATTTGACAAGTTAAAACGACGATTTTAATGCTACAAACCAACACAGCATGTTTGAGGAAGATTGAACTTGTTCATGGGATTCATACAAGATGAGAAAGGATTTTGAAGTTCATCAGATTTCTGTTAATGGCATATTACATTACTCCATCCATATTATTCAATATTGACTTTTTTGGTCATTTTGCTTTTTGTCGATCAACATTATATTTCATAATATATAGTAATTTCAAAATTACTCTATACGAATGGTTGCTTTCAAATGTTGTTTACTAAATACTAGACGCCATTCCATAAAATTCAAAAAACTAAGATCAATTTCACTCCCAAAATAGTTAAACTGATCAGAAACTCAATGATGACAAATAAGTAAGATGGAGGGCACAAATAACTATTGGCTGCAGTAAACTATAGAGATATCTGGATGAGTAGCAACAAAAAGAAGGGAGATTGTATTAATACCTGACAAAGATAATGCATGAGAGTCATCTTGCTGTTTGAAGCACGTGTATCAGCGAGTTTTAAAAGACTGTCCAACTTAAACCCTACAGCAGAACCTGGAAGTTGGAAAATGTAGGAGTTAGATACATTACAAATCTGAAACTTCTTTCAACCACTAGGTCCACTACCAAAATCAAATTACAAATTTTAATTGGAGAATGAAGGATGTGTTCCAGTTATAGTTTACCAAGGGGTCTCAAATAAATTACTGTAAAGATGTATTAAGCAAAATAGTAGAGAAAGCTGTTCCAAGTGACGAAAAAATCAGGGCAACAGGTGCTTGCCATGTTAAATGGCGACTGCTAATTAAATAATTCACTTTCAAGAACGGCTTCCCAAGCACTCACCATCACTAGAGTGAATTAGACCATGTAATACCCAGAGTATAAATGTTTACAATAAAATGAAAAATAAAAACTAAAAATGAAAAAAATCAGATAATTATTTCTACACAAGATCACCTTTACTAAGACAAGATCTTCTCTTGTTATCTGTCAGAATGGAAGAGTGGGTGTTTCTAATATAAGAATATTTCTCCATTCTTTGGTTTAAAAGCAATGCAACTCAATATTTACTTTAGACATTGTCCAAACAGATATTATGAGAATTCCAACCATATTAACAACAATTACTAACAAGCTCATCTATTTCATGGCGTGAAAGCATCACTGGTGTTTCTAATATTTCTCCATTCTTTCATTTAAAGCAATGCAACTCAATATTTTGTTTTGACATTAGCCATACAGATATTATGATTATTCCATCTACATTAACAATAATTACTAACAAGCTCATCTATTTCATGGCATGAAAGCATCACTTTTTTTCTACATGGAAGTAAATTGAAAGAATAACATCATGCAGTGGTAACTCATTTTGGCTTCTTTCTGCAACTCTTTAAAAGTAAACACAATGTGCAGCAGCCCAACCTAGTACATATTCGTAGTGAAAACAGCTTATGCATATATTTCAAAACTTGTCCTGCATACAGACTATTCATTGTATAATTACAACACACTCTTGATTTATCAGTGTTCTTGATATCTGATGCAAAAGATAGTTTTGAGAAATCGCAGAGTGAAAAACTGAATAAATAAATAGATAGAAAGGAAGGAAGAAGGAAGAAAGTATTGAATCCAGAGACTAACCAAAGTTTTTGGCAGTGTCTGAAAATTCAACTTAAAGAAAGCTTATGAATATTTAATGTCCTTACCCCTTGCAGTTCCCTGATTTAATGTGTTCCCAAGAAGTAAAATCTTCTTCATGATTTCTTTCAGTTTGAGGGATTTCCGAACCTAATTCATAAGTGACAAAATAGGCTATATCAAGATTAAAAGTTTCAATAAATAATAATCTACAAGAATTTGTATGTACCTCTTCACAAGCAGAATTCACAGTGTTCAAGCTTTTCTTAAAATCTGAAGCCTGAGATGAAAGCCAAATTTAGAGATACGAGGAATCAAATTCATGTTCGAAAAAGTCCTCACCCTTATAGCAGACCTGAGAATTGAATTGAATCTTGAATAAGAAAACCCTTAATTTCGACTCAACCCGTGGCACCTTCATCAGCTCCAAAAAGAACTGAAATATAGAAATAAATGTAATAATTCTTATATGAACATTACAATTCGTTAATTATTAATGAGAATGGTTGAACGATAGCTCAATATGAGAGGAAATAATATAAAATTGATGCAATTAAAAACCAATCATTTTACTTCAGTGAAACCTCTAAACAGCATAAACAATTTTTAGTTCGCTCATAATCTTGATCAAGTGCATTCCAACTTTCACATAAATAAGCTTATTGCAGATTCAAAATATTATGATGATTTCTGCTCAAATATATTACGTCCCTTTAACCACACACATGTACATATGTCCTCACAATTGTCTTCAAAAGGATCACATAAGATCAGAAACCACTAAATGAAATGTCAATATCTACTCATTTTCAATGAAACTTTGCAAAGTCACATATTAATATCTTGCATGTACTATGTATGCTCATTTTATAGGTATTATATATTTGGTCATACTCTATTCAAACCCGTTTGATGCCCAGATACACTAAATATGAACAGCAAGAGGCATCTATATTCAACTAACAAATCCATTTAAGACTAAAACTAAGTTAAATAATTCAAGATATCCAAACCTTCAATACTTTACGCACGTACACATCTTGAATCTAAAGCAACGAAAGTTGCACTTGTCAAAAAGAAAAAGATAGTGTCTTCTAATATATTAGCAAGCAATCACCTGAACTTAACACTATTCACATGCTCGCAGCTAATGTATTTGCATTTCAATAGATCAATGTGTATGACATGTTCAATATTCATGATCAATGTCTAATCAGCTTTCCTTGCATTGAACTAAAATTTCAGGAGAAGGAAGACTCTTATTATTCCTAATGATAACTGTGTCCCTTAGGAGAAGGAAGATGGAACTTGATACCAAAACCTATATTTATGGTTGTCTCTATAACACTGACTGAACCCAATTCTTGGTGTTGGAGAAAATTAAATCACTGGTACTCGAACAAAAATCGCTTATTCCTATTGGCTTATATAAATGTAGAATGCATCCTTTAAAAGCAAAAATATCAGCAATAAAACAACTAAATGATGATTCAGTCCACAGACCTGCTCACACTTCCCTAGATTGTCCTTGTCACCTATGTAGCCCTAAACAGTCACAAAACAGAAATTTATATTAAGAAATTCTTTGTCTAAAGAAAATAGTGAGTGTGGATTAAATAGTGAAAATCACGGGTTGCATAATGATTGAGAAAATAGAGACTCGCCTTGAGAAGTTCCATCTCTTCTTTAGTAGGACAGAACTTTATAAGATTTTCTACTTGATCAGCATCTAAAATTGATTCATCCATTGCAAGTGCAGCAGCCTGTGGAAGTGAATTATACACACGTTAAATGTAGACTTGGAAACAAACATGAATTTTTGAAGTAGAACCAAAGTTTGTAGGAGAAATAAACCGTGCATATGGATTAGTGTGGTAAAACAAGAAACAAGCTAATAATTCTTAAAATGGCCAAGACCCATATTACTTTAAATATGATCGGAGATGAGTGGAACATGCTTCATGTGCCTAAAAGGCACTATTTTTGTGTGTTGAGACATTTTCTGGTCATGTAGATAAACACAATTCATCAGTTCGGTCACAATACTATTATCTACTTAGCACTTATTCCAGAAAATATAGAATGAACCATGCACATAAATGGTTCGTGTGCAAAAGATATAATTTATATTATAACTAATTTGCCCATAACAGGTGAATAAAAATGAGCCCCTTGTTTTTGGTTTCTTTGTACAAGGGTAAACCAATCTAGCTTAAAATCAGAACAAAACAAAAGGTTGGAAATATGCACCATGTCTAGCTTACCATCATGTCAGGAAGTGGCATTTTCACCTTTGTGAGCATGATTTCCGTATTATTAGCCCTTCTCAGGTCAATCTACAATAAGAATAGTGATTGAAACATTAAAAGAAATGAAAATCTTATCAGTACTTCACCACCACAATATCGAACTGTCTTCTAACTAATTAAAATAACCGAGTTGAACGCTGCATCTGCTTTGAACTAACATTGGCACAAAACGAGAAAAATGAAAATCTACAACTTAGTAAAATCAGAGAGCTGAGAGCTCTACACAGAGGAAGCAGAAGAATGACAAATAAACAAAAGGAAACTTTCTCCTGAACATAATCTAAAACTTTGGTCAAAAAAATGAATGTGATCAACTGCACGCCAGGCACTTCCACTTTTTGTCTTTGTGATTATAAAGCTTGAAGTGGTCTCAGTAAGCTGATAACAAAAGAAATTGTCCTCTCCGTGATTACGAGGTCAAAGAACCTAATCTTTACATTGTCGGTTTATGTATCAGTAAGAAAGCATGCACTCTCTCAGTTTTGATCCTTGGATTTATAAAGTATTTCGTGGTTCAATTGAATCATAACCTAAGGGCAACAAGTCGATGTCAATTAGATGCTTAGCTGCCAGTAAGACCACCATTTCCTATGTGATCAAGTCTGCTATTGAAAAGCCCTTAATTGCAGTAAATACAAAAATGAAAGATATTTCCGTTGATCATTTTACTTTTGAAGGAAACAAAGCCAAACTAATATCTTCACCAAAGAAAAGATGCAACACTGCCTTTTAGCTGCTCTGTGAGCATGTATGCTGTCATGATCCAAAAAAATACTTATCAATGACGCTCACTTTCATGATTTACTGAGAACACAAGAATTTAACAATTTGCAAAGTACACATCTTCCATTTCCTTCTTTTTCTAGAGCCGCCGCTTTGGGCACAGGTTATAAGATGGAAATTAAGAATAAGCACAAACAGTTAGACAGAAAAAACACAAGTCTGGCCACAAAGATTAGTTGAATGGGCGCTGTGCCCCAAAAGTTCCAAGAAACGCTCATTTTTATAATGCTTTGCAGATAATTAACTGCATAATTTCTCAATAAATGATCTAAAAAATGAAAAGAGTTCCCAGAACAAGTATACAATTCATAAATATTACCAGATGAACTTTGTCAGGTTTAGATCCAGTAGACTTCCGACGTCCTCCTGATTTGCCTCCAGAACTATCTGACTTGGGGACTGTAGCAGAGAAAAGAGTCTCTAGTTCTGACACATCAAATTCTGGTGCACTAGAAAAAAATAAATTAAGTGTCAGCAACAAATAAGAATCAAGAGGCAACAACAAAACAAGAAATCAATTTCTATACAAAGTTATACGCATATAAAAGCATTTCGGAAAAGAGATAAACAACCTCGATCATATTGCTAAATATGATTGAATTACACCAAAGAAATGAAGAAATGCTACTCATGTAATTCTACATTGACAAACAAAAACAGCAGAGGAAAAGGACATACACTTGAGGTTCTCCATTTCTCTGCAATTCTTCCCACAAGCTTCCTTGTAGTACCCTCGTTACCTTGCTCCAGTGTAGTGGCTTTAAGGTAGATCTTCGAGGTGACGAAGCAATTGACATCCCAGGACGAGAAAGCCCACGCCCTCTACTGGAAATTGAGCCTCTCCCATCTGCCACAGATCCTTTAGCCCCTAATGGAGGAGGTGGGGGAGGTCCCACACCTGGAGGTCTAGGAGGGCCCGGTGGTGCAGGACCCAGAACACGGCCTCCAGGAGGGGGTGGTGGAGCTGGGGCCCCACAGATAGGGGGAGCAGGCGGTGGTGGCGCTCCACGTTTGGGAGGTGGACCTCCAGGCAATGGAGGGGGTGGAGGTGGGATTCCACGCATCTGAGGAGGGGGAGGGGGAGGGGGAGGGGGAGGTCCACGCATCTCCGGAGGTGGAGGTGGTGCTCCACGCATTGGGGGAGGTGGAGGTGGTGGCGGCGCTCCAAGCATGGGGGGTGGTGGAGGTGGAGGTGGCGCTCCAGGCAATGTGGGAGGTGGAAGTGGCACTCCATCCAACTGAGGTGGGGGTGGAGGCAGTGGAGCTCCACCACCCAACTGAGGAGCATGAGAATGAGGTGGAGGTGGAGGTGGAGGAGGAGGTGGAGGTGGAGGTGGAGGTGGGGGTGGCGGCGGTGGAGGAGGTGGAGTGAAATGTGAAGGCACAGAAGCGCCATGATTGATAGGAGGTGGAGGCAGAAAAGAATTACCATGCATGGGAGGTGGGGGCGGAGGTGGAGGTGGAGGCAGAAAGGGTGTTCCAACAGCAAGTGATCTTTGTCTGGAGAATGGAAGGGGATATTTCGATGCTGCAGAAGCTTCAGGACCAGAACTCTCAACCGACCAAGGGGGTGGGGGAGATGGAGGCGACAAAACACTACTGATATTTTGAGACCTAGAAGAAATGGAAGATGGGGGTAGAGGAGGTGGTGCTGGAGGAGGCGGAGGGCGAAAACTTCCCTTTGCAGTCAGTCCAGAGCTTACAGACATAGGACAAGGTGGAGGTGGAGGTGGAGGTGGAGGTGGTGATTTAGGAGCATCTGCTCTGCCATAAGATCGTGGAGGGTCTGAATCTGGTGGTTGTGAATAAGAAAAAATTACATAATTAGTAGATGACGGTGGGGGTGGGGGTGGCGGCGGAGGAGGCGGCGGCGGAGGCGGCAACAAGGGTGGTGTGGAAAAAGTAAATGCTGCACGAGTTGGTGGGGGTGGGATCGGGGGTGGATTGAGCAAATTCTGCTCTCCTACCTGTACAATTGGCTGTGTTGTTGAGGAAGACTCATATAATGAAGAGCTAGATGAGGGTAGTAATGGAGGGGGAGGGGGATTTGGTGGAACTGGTTGACTTGGTTGAGGGCCATCAAGTTCCTGGACTCTACATTCCACCAGAGAAGAAGTCAAACTTGGAGAAGAAGCTTTTTCAGTTGGTGCTGAGTCTAGTGATGATGAACAAGATTGATATTTTAATGGTGCCTCGCCCACTGCAGAAGTTTCATCCGCCATAATTGTAGCTTCAGAAGAACTAGCAGGTGAGGCCTTTGCTTTTCCCCCAGGCTGGGAATCCTTGCCAAGAGCTATTGCAGCTGGAGCACTGTTATTTTTAGACGGTGGATATGATACATGCATAGAATTTGTATACGAACCTTTGTTAGAAGGAATCCACCTAGATACTGCATTCGGCTTTGCCATCCTTGGAAGAGTGCCCTGAGATTCTTGAGGTTTTGATTTTTGTTTAGTGCCAACTGCATCTGCCGCAGGTTTGGAAGTGCAAACTGGTTGTTTATTTGAAGATGTCGAGAGTTCCTTATCAGACTTTTGTCTATTACTGTCACCACCCAACTTTTGCTGTAAACCTTGCTTTTCTGTCATTTTTTCCATTGAAGCGTCTTCTTGGCTTTGTTTATTCTCCCCTTCCTCAGATTTTCCACATGGTGGTCCAGCTACATCTTTGGTATCTGTACCACCGGCTACATCAAGCTCTGCTCTAGAATTTAACTGACCATTCCTATAGACCAAAGCATCTGTTGCAATCAGAAAATTTTTATTTGCATCAACCTTGCTGTTGTGTCTGTTATTCGCTTCATCAGAAGTACAGTCTTGGAATGCATGATGATCCAAAACCTCCGTCCCAACTACTTCATGGCTCTCATCATCCTGAATCGTAGCTTCAGTTGTTCGATTATCAAATTCTCCCTTCCCATATGACCCATCAACTACACTGCTGAAGATCTCTTCTGCCTCAAAAAACTCATCTGGTGAAGCATCTGTTTCATTATCATCATCGCTTACTGCTTCCTTGGTGATAACAGATGGAACTGACTCTGCATCAGAAAAGAGTACCTGATCCAAATAGAGAATGTTTTTAACTCCTGAAGTTTTGGACAAAATAAACTTTATAACATAGTGAAAACAATACCTAACCTCTGCTCTGAATTCCTTCGGGAACTGGTCTTTCGCATCCCACAAAAGATCAACGTCATCACGGGTCAGCATCAAAACATTTGATCGGATAAAAGCTGTGTGGAACATAACTCTAAACATCATTTCTTCCCTCACCAAATCTTCATCCAAATGGATGCACTCGAGGACAACATCTCCTTGGATGCAGTGTTGAATATCTATTTTTACTAGTGTACATTCTTCCTGCAGTCAGGGATCATAAGAACACTTCACAATACAGTTGATTCTCCAGTTTAAGCCTACATTTAAAAATTATGAGATTACCTGTCTGTAGAGGCGGGCATGTTTTCTCTTTTTGGAAGTTGAAAACAGAAGTTTTGATGTTCTACTGGATGCTTTTGAAGAAGGATCCTGGCCATAGACACGAATTATTGGTCGGCATCCTCTTCCACCATCAAACAGAGGAAGAACTCTAAGTATTATACAATCCAAAGCCAGAGGAGTATCTGGTGGGGGCCAGTCAGAACCAAAAGTTCTTCTAGAAATGTACTGAAGATATCTGAGCTGCGATGGTTGTGGATTCAAAGGAGATAAAAGATGAAGAAGTTCCCTGGGAGCTTGCTTGTATACCATTTCAAGAGTCTTCAGCACATCAGTGTACTGTTTTCTGTACAAAAGAAGGCCTGCAAGCATGAAGGCAAGGACTGGCCATCCTCCCCTTTCGCAGTGCATCAAGAGCACGTTTTGTTGACCCTCGAGTGATAACCAGCTCTCACTGGAACGCAAGAAGTGGTGGATCATCTCCAGCGGTAACAAAGGACACCCCTCATATTGCCGCGGGTAATCCATGACCGTCATATCATACTGGGACAACACATCGGATATTTGACTTCTTCTCTCCCCCTCTTTAAAGTTAAAAACCATAAATGCGGCATCCGGATAGTGATCCTGTAGCTGAGCTACAATGCCATTCATATATATTCTATACTCGTCTTCATCCAACACATCAGTGGAGAAGCAGCAATCAAACACTGCAAGCAGATCCAGTGATTGAAATAACTATGTGGCATAGTTAATGTTCTATTTAAGCCTTACAAAAAGAAAATGTTATTCAATTTGGATAAGTCCAATCACTACCCATGCTTTATTTTGCAGAAAGAATGGGGAATGGCCAAAATAATTTATACAAAAACTAGCTTTATTTTGCAGATATGACTTCCATACGAAATTTTGTATTCTATCCCTGTAAAATTATCAAGGGTCAAAAAGGACCAACTTATAGAACAAAACCATCTAACAGAAAAACAGGTTCCACAGCATAACTCACTACTCACACAAGGTAGACCATATGAAAACCCAGATTCTCTCCCAAGAAACTTAAAATGTGAAAAAAAATAAAATAAAAATTCAAACTAGTCATATTTCATATGGGAGCTAAGGGAAGAGACTGGAGTAAAAATCAACATATCAGGTATAAATATCCAATACAATGCAACTTTATCTAGAAAAATCATGAATGCTCAATGCAAAATTATAAAACCAACTTATAAACAACCCTTGCTGATATTTCTGATTGGAGTATTAAACAACAGAAAAAACTAAGCAACGATGGATTACTTAAACATCAAAAACTTCCTGTTCCAATATATACAAAGTCAATGTGTCACAAAAAAGTTATAAAGCCAGAAAAGCAGTTATCTACCAAGCGGATCTTCTACTCAACTAAATTAAAGATCATGATTTTAGCTGTTTTACCAACAAAGAAGTTCTAATGCACCTCTCCTAAGTAACAAAATCTGAAAAAAAAAAAAAATGGAAATTCACACAGTTAAAGCCAATTCGATGATTAAGATAAAAAAAATGGACTTAGTCAAGGATGCAAATACGAGAATTATGTATGCATTTGCAACGAAACTATGAAATTGATCAAAAAGAGCTGACGTAGAAAGCTTACCGTAGACCCTCTCGGAGATCTCTAGAAGCCGATCCGGTGGCTTCCTATAAAAGAAGCGTCTAAACAGCGCCATCTAATGGCGCTGTTTTTTTTTCCTGATCTGAACCAAAACCCCACGTTTCAATTACCAAATCAAAATGCCTCCCTCTCAAATTTAATCTCCACTCATAGATCTTCACCAATTGAACATCACCTTGATAAAGCCATCAAAAAATTGCTAACGATTAATCGAATTGCAATTGAATTTAAAAATGTATTGCAATTCAAGCAGAGGGTTTTGCGTTTTGACCACAATTATTGAACAGTAAATAAAATGAAATCAATCCAACAGAGCGTGGAGGAAAAAGAAAGGAAAGTTGTAGAAAGAGAGAGATATAGCAGAAGAAGTGACAGTAAAGAAGAAAATGAAATTCAGAGGAAAAGAATTTGTGAGTTTTAGGGTTTGTGAAAAAAATGCAGGGGAAAGGAAAAAGGGAGGGATGATTTTGATTGTTTTGGAAGAGAGTCAAATGTTATTACTTATTACGTTATCTCTTTTATATATAAAGTGGCTATCTAATGGAATTTTGTTGTTTTAACGAAAAAACTAACGGAATTTCTTGATTTAACGGAAAAATTAACCGAATTTTTTTAATTTAAAAATATTTTAACTCCATAATTGGGCTTCAAAATTTACAATTCTAAAGCCCATGTAGAAGTATTGGATGTCATGCTCATTTTATAGATACACTTCTCTCCAAAGGTTTCATAAACTTCCAATGTGGGGATTGTGCATTTTATATATGCTCTTAACTCCAATAGTTTTATAAATTTCCAATGTGGGATAGTGACCAAAAAAAAATGTTAAAATGCTCATCAAAATCATTTTAAAATGTATGTCTAATTAACTAATTTGATTTTGAATTACAACTAATTAAATTGTAATATTCACTTTCATTCTTTCATTTATTTAATTTTCAAATTTAATTTAAATTGCACTTGATTATTAATATATTAATGTTAGATATTATTTTCTATAAGTTTAGAATATTTTAATTTAACAAAGTAAACTATTTTAACATATTTATTTTTAATTTTTAGTGTTGGGACTAATTGTAGGATAATGAATCTAATTAGTAAAGATAGATTTACTTTAAATTATTTTTATGTATTTATTGCATTCGGTTCGACCCCAGTTGAATTCCCACAAACTTCACGTCGAAATCATTCTCGATTGTGAATCAAAATCCTTCATCTCCATTTTTAGATATCGGAATTATCAAATCCGCAAACTTTTCGTATAAATCTTATGATTAATGCTCATGTTTAGTTCCTTAATTAATAAAAAAAATTAAAATTCTCCTAACACTATTTAGCAATATTATAGTATTATATTAAATGTTTAGTAAGTATTATTTTTAAATATTAGATGATTTTATGATATAGTAAAAAATCTATTTTTTTTATAATATCGAAAAAAATTATTTTTTAAAATAAAAATATATTTAATGTCTTAAAAATAATTAAAATAATATTAAAAATACGAAACGTATTATGACGCTTATTCTTCGTATTGACATGCCTAAACTTGTGAGTCTTGATTCTCAATATCGACGTCTCGCAATGCATTACGCCTTTCAGAACATTATTAATAAATGAATGGAAAATGCAAAAAAACTTTGTACTACTACATTTTAGTCACTAAGAAAAAATGAAACTAAAAAAACAAAATGGATGTGAATATTATTAATTTAAAAATGTTAATAGTTTATTTGGTAAGGTACATTGAACTCAATGAAGAAAAAATATTTATTTATTTAGTTTTGTATTATAATATTATCTATTATTTTATTATGTATAAAAAGTTCATGATTAAATACAAATTTTAATATAATAAAATAGTACGAAACACAAACTTAAACATTTTAATTTAGAATTTAACACTATTCAAATTAAAATTAATATATCACAATGTGTAATTATTTATTAATTACATAAACATTACATCATTAATTATTTAATGAACCAAAAAAATTATATATAACTAAGCAAACGTGCATTGCACGTTGCTTAAACCTAGTTATTATTATAATTGTTAATGTTAAAACAACAATAATTAACGAGAATATTACAGCATTGACCTCCAGCCTATTACCCCAGTGTCATATTCGTCCCTAACCTTTACAAAGAAGAAAATTCGTCCCTAATTTACGAGACTTTTCACTGCTAGCCTATGTTGGATTCAACTAAAAAAATTGGATCAAAATTTAAATTAAAATCAACAATTAATTTTAATAACACATTTCATAAAATTTAAAAATTTCAACCATGTACCATCAACTTTTATCAAAATTTATAAAGATTAAATTTTTATCTATAAAAATTAAGTCTTTAATCCCTTATTTGGTACAATTAAAAGATCTGATTAAAATTTAAATCAAATTCAATAATTAATCTTAACAACACATTTTATAAGATTAATTAAACTTTTACCAAACGGGCCTATTTCTATAATTGAAGACTAGTTGTGTAGCTATAATGAAAGTTTAAGGTCCCCTTTAAAGATTAGGGATCAGTTTGCTAATATGACAATAGGTCAAGGACGACTATGGTGCAATTTTCTCGTAATTAGGTAAAAGATATGCAATATGAATCATAAATGATCGATCCCATTGTTTTACAGAAATAATAACATAAAAGTGAGAAAAAGTGGGACCCATGGTACTGAAAAGATGAATTTTCGTCAGGTGGACAGACCCGACCCGAATTTAACAGATAAGCCCCGACCCTATTCAAATGATGTTGTGGTCTGAGATCTGTACACGTGGCATGTGTTGACATATAATTCATGCTAGCTTATGCAAGTGTTTTGTCCCTTTTGGGATGATTTTTTCTTTTTCTTTTTCTTTTCGAGCTTCTTTTTTTTTTTTTCTCTATATGCCAATACGACAAATGTGGGGGACAAATAATCTATTTTCACTTTCCATATTAGCCAAATTTCAACCTTGAGAAATGCTATATATTAGTTATTAATTAAAAAAATAAACATATTATGGCCCGTTCGGTAGGGATTAAAATCATATTAAAATTGAAAAATTAGTTGTTATTGTTGACTTTTATTAAACGAGTGAGACCCAATAACGACCATATTTTCAATTTTAATTGGATTTTAATCTCTACCTACCGAATGGGGCCCAAGTGTCTATTTAATATGGATTTTTTTGAATAAAATTTATGAAAAGTGATTTTTTTAGAATGTGTGGTTAAAAATAGAGAAAAGTTACGAGTTCATATAAGTTTATCGATAGAATTTATAATTTAAAATGAGTTTAAAAAATTGATATAAAAAATACAAAGATGAAGACCATCAGAAACGGATTATGAGGATTCGGGAACAATCCAAGAGACAGATTGAGTCATCGATTGGAACACAACTTGGGAGATCTTTCTTGATGAGTGATTTCTACATGTGTACGATAAAGATTACGTAAAGACTATGGAAACCCTCGAAGACACTGGTAGCGTGACATCTATAGTTGGAAAAAATTAATATTAAAAATAGTGCTCAAACAATGGCTTAGCGTATTTCTTATTGGCGGACTGTGCAATTTTTAGAGAATTTTTTTTATTGAAAAAAAATAACAGTCAAATTCATAGTTTAAGGGAGAGGAAGAACAAGTTAAACGTTTGGAAAATGATCGTAAATTTTAACATTTTCTGTGTGATTTTTTTTAAAAAAAATTTTTGTTTCAATACTACATTTGAGACGTGATATTTAAAGCTTGTTTAGTACAGAATTTTAAAGGAAAAATGTTTTTTGACAAAAAAGAAAGAATATCATCATTAATTATCGATAGTGAACAAAAAATAAAGACATTAACTTAAGCAATTGTTGCAATTGAAGTTAGGTTCTGACGACAATTGTTGATCAGTAATTAGTTGAATAAGATTATCATAGTTGAAAGACAAACAGAAAGAAAATAGAAATATGAAGAAAAAGACATAATTAAGAAGATAGCACTTTTTAGGGATTGGTATTGTGATTGAAATGATTGTTTCCATTGTCGTACAGAACCAATCACATGGGGGAGAAAAAGAGACTACATTTAGAAACGACAATTATTAGTCGGAATCAAATAAAAATCAAGACTTGTCGAATGAGAGTACATTTTGTATATCGTATTTGATGCTATATAATATAAATTATGGATTACAATGACCAATTAATTGAAGACAATAGCTTGACTGTAACTATCTATATTGGCCTGATTGTCGTTAACCTAGGCCAACTATAGCTATACACTAGCTCGACTAGCTATGCTAGCTTGATTGCGACTATCTATGTTGCTTGACAGCCACTATCGACTAGTTATATTAGTATAACTGTCTTATACTAGCCTGACCACTATGCTAAACAAATTATTCATATCCCACCCGCATTGACATCTTTTAATTTGATCGAATATCTAATGGTTATTACTGACCACATTACCCAATTCATGGATGAAGGCTAATTGCTCAGCGTGTGGACGAAAATTGCCTAGTGAGTGAGCGATTTGCAATGGACTAGCGGTTACATGGCACTTGGCGTATATAAATACTTTACAAGCATGCAGGTAGGGGATTCTTTTTTTTTCGGCATATTTTCCGGCATTCTATTGTTTTTTTTAAGTCATTCCTCTACAACCCAATCACTAATTCTCACGTTGGATGTACAACGGGTAAGAAAGCCTAAGCCTTTTTTGCAGGTATTCATTTATTCACCAAAGTAACAGAAACACTTTACTCCACCTAAGAAGTCCGAAGTAGGAAGGTGATTTTAAATTTTATTGGCTAGACGACGATGATGAGGACAAAATCACTTTTATACATTGGAATGTAACGACAAACTAATGGAATTTCAAGAAACATGAGAATAGAAGAGAAAATTACCTTGGGGATGAATGTGGTGGAAGATGTGCTTAGGGTTTGCAAAAATGAGAAGATGCAAAAAAACAAAAAACAAAATGAGACTCTCCACCCTTTATATAGACAAAATTTTGGGTTGTCGAAAACCCAAGCCCATGAGTTGACCTATTTGAAGATTGTCAAGTGTAAGAGGCAATTGAACTAGTAATCATCCGCCATTGAAGCGGTTGATCTATTTACGTCCCAAAAAAAATAATATTGCAACGTAAAAGATTAAAGATGTTACCTTTTAACAATAGTTATCGACAAGAAGTACCTCTACAACCTAACCACTAATTATCATGCCGAAGGTACAACAGAAGAGAAAACCTCAGCCTCTTTTTCCAGGTATTCATTTATTCACAGGACTAGCAAAAACATGTTACTCCACCCAAGAAGTCCGAAGTAGGAGGTGATTTTAAATTTTCTTGGCAAGAAGACGACAATGAGGACAAGATCTCTTTATACATTGGAATGTAACGACAAATTGACGGAATTTTAAGAAAAATGATCATAGAAGAGGAAATTACCATGGGGACGAAGAGGGCGGCGGACGAGGAACTTAGGGTTTGCAAAAAGGAGAATATGCAAAAAATAAATAATATATATATATATATATATGAGACTCTCCTCTCTTTATATAGAAAATTTTCGGGTTACCAAAAGCCCAAGTCCATAAGTTGATCTACTTGAAGATTGCCAAGTGCAAAAAAGGCAATCGAGCTGGTAATCCTCCACCATTTGGCGGGATCGATCTATTTACATACCCAAAAAAAAACTTACAACATAAAAGAGTAAAGATGCTACCTCTTACGATAGCTATGGACAAGAGGTGGAGGGGCAAGTGATACCATATGATAGAAATTGAAGACAATAGCTTGACTACGACTATCAATGTGAGCCTGATTGTCATTATGCTAAATCGACTATCGCTATACTAGCTCAACTAGCCATGTTAGCTGACTACAACTATCTAGGCTGGTTTGACTGTTGCTATGCAAGCCAATTACCGTTGTATTAGCTTGACTAGCTATGCTAGCCTAACTGTGACTATCTATGCTATTTTGATTGCCGCTATACTAGTCGACTATCGCTATGCTAAACAAATCGCTACTATCCCATCTGCCTTGACATCTTTTAAAAGTGATCGAGAACCGTTTAACGGTTATCATTTATCCTATTACCCAATTCGTGGATGGAGGTTAACTACTCAACATGCGGACGAAAACTGCCTAGTGAGTGGACGGTTTGCATTGGGCACGTGAATGATAACTGCTTAGCGGTTACATGGCACCAGATATCTATAAATACTTTACGGGTATGTGAAGTAGGGGGATTCTTTTTTTTTTTTTTCAGCACATTTTCTGTCTTTCTATTGTTTTTTTTCAAGTCATAATTCATTTGCAACTCAATCACTAATTCTCACATTGGATGTACAACGGGAGAGAAATCCTCCACCTCTTTTTGCAAGTATTAATTTATTCACCGAAGTAGCAAAAACACCTTACTCCACCTAGGAAGTCCAAATGTTGTTTCTTAACTATTTCAGTATGAGATCGTAAAGAGTATGATTATAATTCTATTATGCTCATGTTTGGTGTAACTTAAAATCTTGTTAAAAATTTAAGTCAATGATAATAATTACTTTTAATCATTTAATAGAACTTACAAAATTTGAACTATGCATTTTATCAATTTTTATCAAAATTTAACTACACCAAAAGGGGATATATGTTAAATCGTTGGAATAACTAATCAAAGTCACATACTATTATCCATGTCATGGTGCCAAGGGCCCAAAACAAACACAATGTAAGTTAATGATTGCGCACGTTTTCTTTCAAGCACGATGCTTGAGCTATTGGCAATTATAGTTTATAGAGTTTGCGTGTGAATCACAATTGCATGCAATACCATCTCAAACAAAGTCGTTTATAAACATTTTTTTTTTGTATGTTTTATTATTTAAAAAATATTACCTTGTCCAAGCTAGTCATATACAACTTAAATATAAAGATGGGTTGTGTAGCATTTTGGGTCATGTTTTACGGGATTATAAATTGTCTAGACTAACTCGACCTATTTTACAGGTCAAAAATAATGGAACTCGCGTGGTCCATTCCATTTACAGTCCATTTTGTTGTGTCTAATCTTCTTATTTTATGTTTTTTTTTTTTTTTATTGTTATTTTTTTTGGTGTATGCAACTTGGGTCTATATTGGTCGTATCCATGGACCATGGTGGCCTATTGTGTCTAATTTATTTTATTTTATTTTTTTTGTATGCAACTTGGATCTATATTGGTCGTATCCATGGACCATGGTGGCCTATTGTATCTAATCTTTTTTTTTTTTTTTTTTTGTATACAACTTGGATCTATATTGGTCGTATCCATGGACCATGGTGGCCTATTGTATCTAATCTTTTTTTTTTTTTTTTTTTTTGTATACAACTTGGATCTATATTGGTTGTATCCATGGACCATGGTGGCCTATGAATGTGACAACAAAGATTAAATAACGAAAATGTGATTTAATCATATAATAAACATACACAAAAAGTTAGAGAGGGAGTTTGGTGAACGAGTGTGAGACAAAGAAGTGACGCTTTCTAGCGTCTTGAATGTCTGTGTTACAGCCAAAAGAGATTTAAAGAGAAGGACCCACCCGGTAGGATACCATATTTTCGTATTTTCTTTCGTAAAATAGAGATTTTCCTTAAAACGGCATTCACTTATATCCATCGGGAATATTTTCTTTTGTATCCTAAAAGAAAGAAAATTTATTTCAATTTCCAAATATATTTAGATTTGTTATTTTTAGTTTAAAAGTAATCTATCGTTTAGTGACATTGAACGATACATAAATTGGTGTTTAACATTACTATTATATAGTTCTACCTACATCCTATAAAGATAGACTTGGTTTAATTTTTCGTACATCCCAAATTATAAGTCATTTTCCTTACTGAATGTATAGATATTTATTAATTTTCTAATATCCCCTATTTAATGTAGCTTGTTATCAACAAATATACACTAATTTTATTGAAATCATTATTCAATGTAGGGACGTTCTCTTTGTGTTTCAGTTTTGTGTTTTGAATTTTGAATTCATTTTGGATTTTGTGTTTTGAGTGTCCATTTTGAAATTGTTGAAAATGTATTCTTTTTGACATTTTGAAAAATTGTTTTGAAAATGTGACTTAATTATAACTGAAAACACCAATTGTCGTTTTGGGTTTTCTTTGTAAATTTTTAACTTGTTTTCAAAAACGCATTTTTTAAAATAGGAAAGACAACGCGTTTTCACTATTTGAAAAATCGAAAACAGGAAACGGCTTGAAAGTAGTAAAGAGAACACACCCTTATGTTTTCAACTATATTAAATAATTTTTTCTAAATAGTGTGAAAATAGAAAAAATTTATCCTTATGGAATGGAGGTAGTTACGTTATTCTTAATTACATTTCACTTTTAAAATCAGAAAAATATCTGGCAAACACCGTTTTCCCGTTGAAATTCAAAATAATAATAATAATAATAATAATAATGATGGACACTTGGGTCACACATAATAAATGTTTGTTTACCTCCTAATCCACGATCTCAATTAATTTGTTGTATTGTACCATAAATTGAATAAATGCTCAACTGTTAGCCTCCTCCTAATCAATGCATGCAAAAGTAATTCTTCTTTTACAAATATGAATTATGAACTCATCTCACCGTCCATTAACTACATCGTATGATCAAGAAATAGAGTAAAAAAGAATAATTAAATTTAACAATAACATTGTTGAATCGTGTAAGTATATCAAACAACGTAAAGTGTGTTTGGGAAACTTGAATAAATAATGATGAAGAAAATTAACAAAGGGAATAATCAAATAATTTATTTATTATTAATTGTAACATTATCGTCTTAAGAGAAAAAATTTCGGTACATTATGGATTATTCAAAACTCAACATGTTAATTAAATAATTGGTACTCAATTTTTAATCGAGACCCAAACATATACATGTCAATTATATGAATAATGTCATTCAATGATAGACTCGATTCAACGTAGGAAATGCTAATTAATCAACTCCACCAACCCCCACCCCATAACTGATGTCGTCGTCAGGGGCAGACCCGGACCATTTGTCTTGTAGAGTCAAAAATGAGAATTCAAAAATATTTATAACTATATATCATTAACGAAAATAAGTCAATACGCTATTACAATTGTAGTCTACGCGTTTTCATACTTTGAAAACGTCGTATAATTATATCGTTATCAATATTGTTAAGTACATCGTTTTCAATATATGCAATCAAATTATCACTTAACCATTGATCTCCCATCCGACTACGCAATCGATTCCCTTTCAGCCTACAGTTTTAGAATATATTCTTTTTATCTCTAATATATTGCTATCCTATTCTCTTTGAATGGATGTTTGCGATGTCTATTTTTTATTACATCATTATTGATGATTTTACATCAAACAAGAAATAATACTAACAAATAAATGTTTAGATCATTCATTGATAAAAAGTCACTGTCTTACGAATCATAGTATATTAGTTGGGTTAAGTCAATCAATAAATTATGGATTAATGGATTGTTGTAGAGTGTAATTGAACTTGAGCTTGTGAGTTGTGAATTGGGTTGATCTTGAGTAAGCGGCAAGTGTTAGGTAAAAAAAACTCAAAAATGAAAAAATAATGGTGGGGTCATTTGACCCCATGTGGGTCCGCCCCTGGTCGTCGTTGCCACCACGAAATCATCTTTACCTTTGCGACGCCGCTACCATTGGTGAAACAGAAAGGGATTCACCCGAATTTACATATTTAATAAGAGAAATTCCTCATAGTTCTTAAATAATAGATGGAGATGGGATGCCTCCCCTTAATATGTGAGTCGAGGGGGATAAATTCCTTCCCAATTCGCATATAACAAGGGGAAATTCTCCTCTTTAAATATGTGGACTTATTCTTTCGAAAGCCGATTCAAGGCTTATAATTTATATGACAATGATGATCACCTTACTAAAATAATTTTTATAGATAAATCAAGGGGAAATTTCACCTACAAAAAGGGCGAGAAATCTCCCTGATTAAGGTGGTGGCAGTGTGGAGGAGGTAGTGGTAAACCCGGCAGTAGGATGGTATTGGATATAGAAGATAATTAGTTTTTTTTCTTTCTATTTTTTAAAAATATTTCATTTTGTTAAAATTAGACCTACACCTTTAGATTAATTAATTCAAAGGTTGTGATGATTTGTCAAATATATTGGTAAGTTGAACGGTCCCATATTGATTATGTATTGTTTACCTTCTTGAAGTCATTTCTTTGCGAGGAACATATGTGCATGATTGGTTGATCATTAAAAAAATTCTTATAACTAAATAATTTTGCGTCTAAATAAATAAGGAAATAGAAAATAAAATATATATAGATAGTAAGATAAATACTTATGCTTCACTAATAGGAATCGAGGCTAAATACTCTTAGGTGATGGATAGCAGAGTAGTACAACAAAAGAAGGGTGAAAAAAGAACCACGCCAGGGAGTGAAATAGAACATGAAACTGTAGAATCTCAAGTGAAAAAAGTCAGGTCTCTCTGATCATGTGCATGTTGAGGAACGATTCAACGACTCTTAACAAGTGACTTGGTTAAGAGAACATACTATAACCGTGGCGAAAACCGATCTTTATAGGATAATTGTCTGTCTGCATATATTGAGCCTTAATGATCTATCGATGATCAAGGCGAAGCATGGGTAAAACCAGGTGGAGGTACAAAGTTAGTGATTTTTTTATGCAATTAACATTTTTCTATACTTATCCAAACAACAGTAGACTATGTGATTACAGATGTACTTATAAAAATTAAAAAGTTAATGTCCATTACAGACACACTTAGAAATTTAAAAATAATGTACAAAAGACGTCTTCACTATGACTAGTTTAATTTAGCCCCTCCATTATTGAGAAAAATGATGTTTTGAATCGTGATTTTTTAAAGAATGTATGATTAAAAAGTATGAACAAATTTTGAGTTTACATGTAAATGTGTTGTTGAAAATGAGTATGAAAATTAAAAGAATTTGTTTTAAAATGAGACAAACAAGGACTCAAGGAGTTGGTATAATTTTATAAAGGGTAAATAGCATAGAACGTCCATACCTTTCAATATCATTATGCAAAACGTCCATAACTTTCATTTTTGGCATTTTCACTCTTACCTTCCACCTTTCATTGCGCAAAAAATCATTTCAACCATTTTTTTGCAATAAAATGACGATTTAACCCTCATATTCAAATGAAACAAAAAGAAAAAAATAAAGAACTAATTGCAATTATAGTCTTATTTTTTAAAAAATATTACAGATAAGTCCTAAATTCTCCACCACCACCTTTTTATGTCTTTCACAACCCTACTAAGCCGCCACATATAGATCCACATAGCTCCACCACCACTAGCCTCGATTCACTCTCCCCAACATCATCTCCCATAGTATTGGTTACAAAATCTGTCGAAAACAACCACATTCGTAACCTAAAATACTAAATTGCCGGATACAACCTTTCACGACAACCACACTTTCGGCGCCACCTATGGTTGCGCACCACCACTGACAGTTACCCCTCACCTCGACGAACCTATACATGGACTCACATCAATCAAACCTGTCTCAAATCATTCTATTGTAATCTAGACAGTCGATAGTGGCGACGTCCATTTTGCCAAATTTTTCTCCTTCAATTCATGCATCCCACAATACTAAATCCTCAAATTAGCATCAATCCAGACATCAACAAACCAAAATGACAATGTGTATGAATCTAATTGAACCAATTATTCCCTCAATCGTTTCAATTTCTAGTCCAAAACTCTCCAGGGCGTAATGCACGGAGAGAGCTGTCTGACCAAAAGTGGTGGGTCCTAAGTGCTCTAATCTTCAAATTCGTGCGGGGGAGGACATTGGGGAAGTGAAGTGAGGTTGATGGCGATGGAGTCCGGTGGGCGTGGTGGCCGAAAAGTGGTGCTATGTGGATCTATAAGAGGCGGCTTGGTAGGTTGTGAAAGTGTGACGGTGGAGAATTTATAATTTATTTGTGATTTTTAAAACTTAAGAACTATAATTGCAGTTGGTTATTCATCTTTTTCTTTTATTCGAATAGGAGGATAAAATCGTCATTTTATTGAAAAATTATTGAAAATGACCTTTTGCACAATGAAAAATGGAAGGTAGAGCTAAAAATGCCAAAAAAATAAAAAGTATGGACGTTTTACATAATGACATTGAAATGTAGGGATGTTCTGTGTTATTTACCATTTTATAAATACCTTATATAAAAAGGGTAATTAGTAGAAAACGTCCATACCTTTTAAGTTCATTGTGGAAAATGTCATTACCTTTCATTTTTACTGTTTTGCCCTCATTTCTATGTTTCTTTGCGACGAACGCCCTTCCATCCACTGTCAGTCAATTTCTCCGTCAATTAAATAAAAAGACGTTTTCTTTTAAATCAACAAGGGTAAAATTGTCCTAACCCATTCAACCCCTTCATCATGCCTTCAACCTAGTCCATAAATAGTAACAGTAACATGAATAATACTTTAAATTATTACGTTAAATAAAGAAAAAATGTCGTGAAGAAGAACATTATATTTCACAACTATGACTGTTGTCATGTTGGGTTGCTGGAAAAGCTTAAATTTACAAAATATATATATCGAATGGGTGGTCAATTTAGAAAGATATATATTGGATGTTTATTTCCACATTATGCTTATTAAGGGCGTAACAAATGGATAAATTGAGAAGAACGAGTGTAAATAGTGATTACTGCAAAACGCGTATTAGACTTCAATGGTGAATGACCCATTTTGACTCAGTGGTGAAGATGAATTGTTCACGTTCCCTTTTTTAAGAATCATATTAACTTTGAAATAATAATCCCTACGTGGTAATATTTTTTTTCTAAAAACATCCCTACCTTTAAAGTTTATTGGCGAAAAGGACTTACCTTTTAGAAATATTGCGCATAACGTCCCTAAATTTCAATTTTTTTTGGCGAAAAACATCCTTGTTTTCTTCTATGTGCAGCATGTTTATACCCAACAACTCAAACTCCTTAAATTCACCAATTCTACCACAGAATCTCACACATAATTCATCCACCAATTAATCAAAAATTGAACAAAAAAATCAACACATATATGAAACAATTTAGAGTTTAACTTCTCATTTCAACTAAATATCCATTGTCCAGCAAAAAAAAAAAGTTTTGAATGCACTAAATTCTGTCCAGTGGTTCAAAAACATCAAAAAAGGTCCCTAAAGTGCTACATTATATCCAACACTAACCCTGCACCGAGTGAACAAAAACAGAAGCAAAAAAAAAAAATTCTCCGGTGCACTATTTCCCATGAAAGAAGTCGACGAACAGAATAAACCCCCCTTTCGTACGCCACATTGTTTGGCTTATCATAAAATTGGCCTCCACGATGTACTTCAATAGTGAAATATGGAGAATTACAACCTGCATGCAATAGTGTAAACTTTAGGGACACTAAAGTGAAATATATACAGTAACAGAGAAACACCGGATGCATCATATTCACATTCACACAATTGGGGGTTTGCACAATGAAATTGTGTAAATGCACAGTGGAATTCGATAATTTCACACAAAATTAAAGGAATGAACACATATCATAACTGGGTTGCTCATCGCCAGGATTTCTCAAAAA